>OOFE01017295.1:0-18910 GCA_900323365.1 Monocentris japonica
ATGCACATGATGTAAAAGAAAACGTGATTCATCAGACCAGGCCACCTTCTTCCATTGCTCCATGGTCCAGCTCTGACACGTGCCCGTTATAGGCACTTTCGGCGGTGGACAGGGGTCAGCATGGGTACTCTGACCGGTCTGCGGCTACGCAACCCCATACGCAGCAAGCTGCGATGCATTGTGTGTTCTGACACCTTTCTATCATAGCCAGAATTCACTTTTTCAGCAATTTGTGCTACAGTAGCTCTTCTGTGGGATCGGACCAGACGGGCTAGCCTTCACTCCCCACGCGCATCAATGAGCCTTGAGCGCCCATGACCCTGTCGCCGGTTCGCCGGTTGTCCTTCCTTGGACCACTTTTGGTAGGTACTAACCACTGCATACCGGGACCACCCCACAAGACCTGCCGTTTTGGGGATGTTCTGACCCAGTCGTCTAGCCATCACAATTTGGTCCTTTTCAAAGTCGCTTGCCCATTTTTCCTGCTTCCAACAACTTCAAGAACTGACTGTTCACTTGCTTCCCAATATATCCCACCCCTTGACAGGTGCCATTGTAACGAGATAATCGATGTTATTCACTTCACCTGTCAGTGGTTTTAATGTTGTGGCTGATCTGTGTATATAACAGTTTTAATTGTGCATTTTTGCCGACCTTGAGTGCAAGGCAGCCAAGGTTTTCACTTTGGGGAATATGCTGCTGGTTGCATGGAGCCGGGCAAATGCAATCACGGACAGGTTGAGTATTTCAGTGGTTTTAAAATAGGTCAGTACCGTTAAATATCATGTCACTTTGGGCTAATGGGCAGCTCATCATATTTCCTATCCACTTAAGTGGATGTGGGGGAGTCTCCGTCTCCCAAGCTGATGCCAGTTACAGGGCATGACCGCAGCTGAAGCGCAGGCACAGAGGGTCAGACGGAGCCAATGCACGCAGCACTGGCAGACAATAAGCGTGTATGACAGGTGACATTTCCACTGTGTGAAGGCTTCAGAGCTGACACTGCCCGCCAAAGGTCATTATTTTGGTCTTAAAGTGGTAGTTTCCGCCAAAATCAAAATCTGCTTGACATTTTCTGGCTTGCTGGAAACACCAGCATCAGCGTGCAGACTACTGTAGCAGAACCAACTCGGCAAAACAAACGAAGAAAACATCTGGCAGGGTCAAGGCTCTGGAAAGACTTTGACTGATAACAACTTAACCTCTCTCTCTCACTCTATCAACCCTCTGCTATCTCCAAACCTCCGAGACTCTTATCTCTGTTTCTATCTAGTCCTACTTGAAAGTATCTCAGTTCCCGTCTGGCCAGGTGGGCCCTTTGATCCCATGCCCCATCATGCAGACGTTTGTTGTCATGATGGTTTTGAGGTAAAGTCATGGCACAGTGCGATGGATAAACTCAGCTATTGGTGATTGAGAGGGTGAGTCAAGACGAGCATAATCCTGTCTGCAGTTGCCTTACTCACCCAGGCATTCGTATAAGCACTTGTGATTTGTTGTTTCTTGTCTGGTATTTCAAGATTTGTCACCACATGAATATGAGCACACTCACTTCAGCTTCCTGTCAAGCATCAGAGATTATTATCAGGATCCATAACACTGACACTCACATGTGGCGCCTCAGTCCCTCCGTGTTTGCGCGTGAATGCCAGTTTGCTTGACGCTTAGAATAGGTTGTGCTTGTGTTTGTGTGTGTGTGATTGTGTTTTTACATGAGCATTAACAACATATGTATGGATCACTGGCGAGGGACGTGTGCTACATGCCCCTACATGCTCAAAGCACAGTGTTGTCAGTGTTGCTGACATACTGAATGCTTACTGTCAGTGGCATGTGAGGTGGTTGGTATCTGTGACAGACTTCCTACCACATGACTTCAGGCAGGTGGCACGGCAGAGAAGCATGAATGGCTCAAGACAAGGCATCTGGCCGCCTTGGGATGCATTCAAGAGAAGCTGTTAGGAGCAGATCACACACATGTTGCTCTCTGTTATTTCTTTTTAACCAGAAGCCGTCTCACTTCCTGTTTAAAAAAAACAAATTGCAAAACGAGCTCAGTGCTATGGGGATGAGTTCGAGGTCAAGATGGGAATGTGATCACCCGTTTCTTTGACACTGAAGCCAAGAGCAGGGATTACATTAATTACAGCCTCTCATGACTCTTTAAGCCCCCTCTTGTTTCTCTGGGATTTTTTTCTCTGACAACTTTCAGCCAGACTGCAAGTGAAGTACAAAATGCTCTCACCAAAATGCATATGTAGTTCAGAGTCTTCACAATCCATTTCAATCACTTTTTTATGTATATATCTGCTGCAGAATTGGCAAGTTTACAAGATTCAGACACACTGCTCCATTGACTGTGCAATGTCTTGAAAGTATTTTTACTTTAACAATCTGCCAAATGGGGAATTTGGGAGAGCGAGTTACAGACAGTTACCCTGGCCTTATCCAGACTCTCCTACTTTGATGTAGCTGACAACTCTGAGCCCGTAAGGAGGAGGTTGATTTTAAGCAAACCCCCGACTCCCCCTTTGAATTGAGCAATCACAGGCCAGTTCACCCCTCTGTGCCACTACTCAATCTGGGTGGAGTGGGCACTGACTGCCACTGTATGAATTCACATGATTTACTTGTCATTAAGTCACGCTGCTCTAACAGGATTGGGCAAAATGGAATGTCAAATCCTTCCCTACCTCTTAGCTTGCTAGGCTAACAGACTATAGCCTAATAACGGCTGGAAAAAAAAGGCAAGTAACAAAAGGGAGATCAGGGCCGACATTCTGCACAGGAGGATTTCCTCCAGGCATAAGCTCAGAAATGTAAAAAATAATATTTTCTGAGAGTCAGTCGGGCCACCATGGCAGCAGTGACAGTGCCTGTGTGTTTTCTCAGCTGTGGGAGATGTCTCACCTTTGTGCTGTAAATTAGTGCCTGCTGGCAGGAGAGAAGTCATACGAGTTATTAAAAGCAGGAGAGAAGGTGAGCGGATGGCGTGTTCATGGACTCCAGAGGTCTGTGTTCAGAAATGAGTGGATGTGAGTCATCCCTCAAACCAAAACAGGCAATAATCAGGCCACTGAGCAAGAAGAAAGAGCTTTGGGTACGCGACTACCCATGTGTGTGTGAATATCACCCTGCTGGGTCTAGTGTGTGTTGTAGCTTGGGGCAATGTGTCCCCTACTAAAGTAACTGTTTAGATGAACAGCAGAGGGGATTGGTTTTCTTCACACATCAGATTAAGGATAGGACAAAAGACATAATCACTTTTAGACCAACGTCCCAATGTTTTCACCTGTCAAAGTCAAAACGACCATCATGTATTTTCACCTCAGACGTACTACCCACTGTCTGTGCCCTTGTTAGCCTGACTTGATTACACACTGCAGACTCCTAAGCTATTAAGTGTAGCTTGTAATTCCTCCAAACCAGACATGCAAGTGCTAGATTTGTTTCTCCCAACCTAATGTATGAGGTGGGTGTTCTAGCCTGAGGCATAAATGTGGTTAATTCACTCAACCAATAGTTTTAAGTAGATGCAAGGTCTCCCTCAGGGTTTCCTCTGATAGGGTTGACAGAGAAATCAATATGGCCTCCACCTCCCTTTTTACACTCTTTTGCCCTTCAGGCAGACTCCATTTCCTTCAGTGTTGTGCTCTGTGTGTGATGTGTAGACACACACATACTGCTGCATGCACAACTGTGCGAAATATTCACGCGCCGAGAAACTTTTATCTTTGCAGTTCAGACAATGCAAATTGAATCTCCCACTGTGTTTATTTCTTTCAAGTCAACACGTTGTTTCGGGGACTGGATTTTTCATTAATATCTTTCATTAATAATACATTAGTATTTTATGTTGCTGGCGGTACCCATCTGTGATACTTTGTGAGAAGAATATTTGTTTGAGAAGGTCATTAAAAAATTGTTTAATTATTTATGTGTCCATGTAGCACACAGATCAGAGCACGGTTTCTACCAGAATTGAGTCCAAGGCCAAATTGAAATCCGACAAACAGGCAACAAACAAGTTACAACATTAGATTAGATTAGATTAGATTCAACTTTATTGTCATTGCACAGAGTACAAGTACTGAGACAACAAAATGCAGTTTGGCATCTAACCAGAAGTGCAAATAGCAGTAAAATGCAGAGTGTGCGTATGTACAGTGGTAGATAAATATGAACTAAACAGTAAGGGCTAGATATGAACATGCTGTATGTACAGGATGAACTATAATTACAGTATAAACAGTATTAACAGGTAACAGAATATATGTAATAATGACAGTATAAACAGTATAAACAGGTTACAAAATATATGTAATATGTGTATAAAATATATGGTGCAACGGTATAAGAACGGTATATGAACACCACAGTGCAGAGTGCAATGGGCTTCAGGGTGTCCAGCTACTGTACCACTTCCACTGTGATCATGCTAAGTCATGGGGAAGCTATTTCATACACTGTCAGATGACTGCAACTTATGGGATGGTGTAGGTCAGGGGTGAACGCATTGTAACAAACACAAAGTGTGGTTCTACTGTGTAAACATAGATTACAATCAATGACATCTAAATGCCTTCACTTAGTAAAGACAAGGGCACCATTATCTAAGCTCCACATTACTGAAATGACTAGAACATTACTGCTTCCCATGCACTGTTGTTTTTGTCATTTATTTCCGTCCCTAGGTCTAAACCAGAATAGAAAGTTGCCATTCCACCTGGAAACAAGATTTCCTTCCTTGCATTGTCACTTTCTCAGAGACTCAAATTTCACCTTCCTTGTTTCGTTCTTGTTGCATTGGTGACTTTAACTGCTGACTGTTTTCACTTTGCCGAGGCACATGCATGCATATGTGGAGGCATGTAACGACAGAATGAATGAAGTTGCAGAGCATGATTATGTTTCAAGCTCTGAAGTCCCGGGTTAGCAGAGAGCAGGACTTATTGGCCTGTGGCTACCAGTGTGCTGCTAAATGTCCCCAGATAAATCAAGATAATGCTGAAAAGAGAAATTAATCAAAACCCCCAAAAATGTGTCCAGAGAGAGTTGGCTGAGTACGTCCCCCTCCTCTGGAACCACATTTGCCCCCACTGGTCTAGGACTGAATCCCACCACAGCTTTCTTTCCCATGGTTCTTGTGTCTCCATCTCTGCTTCCTTATGGTCTGTATAAAGATACAACTTTTTTTTCTGCAGTGAAATATGCTTTTTCCTAAGTTCACTTCCTATGTTGGGACTTCAGTCATGCTTGGTGGAAGCTCTCCATCAGTGCATAAAATGGAGCTTTTAAGAGCGTTTCTTCAAAGCATAGTTATTTTTTTTTTGCCCAGGAAGAGGAACTAGCTGCAACTTGAAACTAAAATTGTCATGTCCCTATTCTTTTCAATAGACCAAAAGGGCACTCAGCATGTTTACTTCTTGGCTGACCCTTGACCTTTGTAAAAGGAAACTGATAAATCAAGTTAATGGCATGGCATGTCCACCTATAGGAATAGAATTTCAACAAATTCTGTTCAGTAAATGTAGATTTCATTGCAAATTTAGATTTAGAAGCGTCATGCATGTCTGAGGCTATTATTCTAGGAGGACGCTGTTCATTTTGTGTTTTCATGTGAACTTTATGCTATTATCTCCACTGCCACTTCACTGCAACAGCAGATTCCAGTGCTTCAGAACTGCCCTTCTCTGTCCCAGTTTCCAGCACCAAGAGTGACAACCGATTGTGAGTGTATGTGGTGTGACAGTCACACAGCCCAGGGAACGACCAGGGTGAAGGAAACTTTCATCTTTCATAAGACTGCTTTAAGAGGAATCCCTTGAAGAGTTTTCACAGTGATCCAGTGATTTCTACAACATGTAAGTGCACTATTAAGTTACACCTAGATATTTGATCCGTTTTCAAACTTGTATCTTTCTCAAAAAAACTTTTCCTCTAAGTCAAAGATGGCTTCAACACATACATTTTTAATACAACATTCTTTGTTTGAATATCGTTTTCTCAGCCAGAGAATTGTGGTGTATTCTCAATAGTCTTGTTTAACACTAGTGATGGTGATATGTGCAGAAAATAAGAGTTTATAAGATGTGCAGGGTGGGGGTTCATGGTTCCAGCAGGAGCAACACATTACCCTTGTGTTTGAGCCAAGCCTCCGGCTCGTAAAGATAACTGATGGTGTACACCATGTGATTCGAGTGCTGAGGAGGATGAGGCAGTATTAAATCTCACTGATGTATAGGCTTCTTTCTCTCTCTCAGGACAGAGAGAGAGGCAGACAGACCCACAAGAGAAATGAAAGAGGGGAAGGAAGAGACAGAGTATGTTCAAACTTTGTCTTTGTGTAATCCAGATGGGTTTTTTTTTAGCATGCATTGTGGCCAGTTGTTGGCCGGCGGTTTGGCTGTGTTAACTGTGTCAATGGCATTGTAGGTCAGGGTTCATCTGTGTATATTTGTGTGTGTGTGTGTGTGTGTGTGTGTGTGTGTGTGCGTGTGTGTGTGTGAGCAGGAGTGGGGTTGGGTGCTAGAAGTGTGATACATTGGTGCATGTATCAACCTGTATTTCGTGAAGGTGTATGTCAACAGTTTGGTTGGTTGCTCATCTGAAAAAAAATGTTTGTTTTGTGGTAACCACCCGTCTGGTTGTTATGGACTCCACTCTTCTATCTCCGTAAGTACGTTTTTTTGCATTCACCCAAGACAAAGTACTGAAAGTTTTCTAAATTATAGTATTTCCCCATTTTTGCCAATACTGAACTGCAAATGTAGTTGAACTCTATATAAGGCATACCGTTTTAGAAACTGTTTTCCTTTCAATTTGGGATACCAACAAAATCGTTTTCAAGAATATGTTATTACAGTATAGTCAGTACATGCTGCTGAATGGATGATATAGAATGACTCAATGAGCACCTTATTTGGCAAAGGGCTGTTTCAAACAGTATAAAAGATGAGTCAGGCAGAACCCAACAATGTGTTCCCTAGAGGTAGCTGTGGCTGTGAAAGAAAGAAACCCCCTTTTCAGTGTTGGTCTCATAATAAACCTGCTAATTCAGGAAATCCCCTCTGTCAGTGTTGGCTCATCACTAATCTAGGCTCCATTTATTTGCAATGGCAAACTGTTCCACTTTCTCCTCAGACTTGGTAGCTGGTGTGTGGTTTAGGTTTTCCAAATGGATGGATTTTCTGGCCTCTGAATGTGAGCTGCGCTGCTTAAGGCCTTGGATAGTGAAGGATAGTGAATCACAGTGGTAATGAAGGGTGTATTTAGAACTCGTGAGTCAAGGAGACTATTCATTGACACTCTAATATGGATGGATGGTACAGAATTGCTGACCTACATTCATGCTCTGGATTTTGATTAACCATTTGTTGGCAGTGAGGTCTGATCTATGTTTCTCTCAGCCGCAACAAGGGCTTAATGGCAAACTAATCCCATTGATGTACTCTGCATTACACATGGGAATCAGCTGAAACGCATCTGAGGGATTGAGCAAATCGAGAGGGAGCGTAGAGAGTGAGGGTACTTATTACTGATGATAAGAACTGGATGTTGTCGTGATGCTCCAGATCAACACCAAGGCAGAAGAGAGGCCACAGAGTGCTTGTCCTTAAAAGACTGCAGATAAGAGACATTATGTCAGATGGTGGGGTGACCTACAGGTTGGCAACCGTCTGTGCAGCCTAACTGTGGGTTAACAAAAAATAATTGGGTCAATTTTGAATGTACCTCATTTGTGAGCAGAATAGGGCCGACATTGTACAATAATTGTCATGTGCTCAGTAGGGTCTCTTTTTGCCGTAGTCAACTTAATGATACAAAGAACATCCCTGCCTTGCTCTGGAGCCATTAAGATCACTGTGACCCCTGTGCACTGAATTATAATCTGCTGGTTGCAATGTGTGCTCTGTCAATGCAATTGAACAGAGAGGACAAAACTGTTCCTCCCATCATTTTATTTTCAATTATTGCTCTGACTTTGCCATTTTCCCCTCTCTTTTACCACAAATTCTACATCCTCTTTTTACCTTGCGGTTGCTTATCTTCTGCTTTCTTTGGTCTCCAAAAGGTACTGACAATCCCTTAAGTGCCTGTCCTTGAGAGACCATGTAAAAATGTGCCTGTATTTCAGCATTCGCATCCTTGTGTGATATATGTGAGAGAAAAAGCTGAAACAAGCTCAACGTTGACATCAATCAAGGTGTGGTGAGCCTCGCCTACTCTGTACCTGTGAGAGGTCAAAAGCTGCCGGCAAGAAACAGCGCCCCCAACTGTACAGCTAATAGGATTTCAAGCTGAACTCATATTCACTTGATTCATTCTGCCCACACCGGAGTTCCCTAGTTTCACCGTCCTTTTAGCTTATTATGTCTCTCGTGTGGTTTTGTGAAAGTGTTTGATTTGACAGTCATTGGCTTTATCCCTGCTAGAAAAGCTCGTTCAATTAAGCCATGACTAAAAACCTAACTTCTCGCCAACTTTTTTTCCTCTAAATATTAAACACGGAGATGGATTCGACAGCCACCTCTACTTCTCAGCATCTTTAGGACTTACAGCCTTAAACACTAGAAACACTGAACCAGGGATCAGATGTACTCCTCCCCCACCCACTCTTAAATCTGGGGATTTTTGAAATGGGAAATAATATGGTTTGACCATGTGATGAAGTCATTGGTAAGACGTGCATGCTCTAAGCTAGGCAGCTAAGGCTATCATGTGACTGAAGCAGAGTTTTAGCCAGGCTGTCACGCTGAGATGTGGGGAGAGAATAGGGGGATTTCTGCTGAACTGATGTTAATTGCTGGAATCGAATACTTGACAGAAAGCTGGGACGCACACCAACATTTGTGACAACTGATTTCTCCAAATTCCCCATTTTCTGTTTCCACTTTATCTCAACTTCCATGATGCTCTACCCAATTCATCACAAGAATTAAATCATGTGAAATAAGAGTGACTGTGCTATTGGTTTTTGGAGCAATGGCAGCTGAAAGGGGTGAAATTTAATTGACCATTCAACCTGGTGACAAGATAAAAAGATTTAATCCCTTTGTCACTATACTATTGATACTGGTCTGAGAGAGACAGAGAGCGATAGATAGATAGATAGAGAGAGAGAGAGAGAGAGAGAGTGAGAGAGAAAATACAGTTTAAATCAGATTATTTTTGCTGCACAAAAGTTGTTTGCAGCCATAATTTTCACTGTCTGTCTGCAATTGTCTGCCTTGAATCATATTTAGCCAAAATAACCATTTGTTCTGATTTTTCTCAGCCGTTCGCTTTGCAAAGACGTCCTCCTGAAGAATGAAGATGGGTTGTGATAGCCATCAGACACTCTTATCTAACACCCCTGTTGCATAATATTTGATTTCATTTGACCAGAAAAGAGAGACTGGAAAGAAACAGACAATGTTCGGCAGTGGGCTAACAGGGCCTGACTAGCAGCGATGCCACAGCGTAAAACAGTATAACACCAGTCAGGGGAAATCAGTTTACATGGCAAAACCCATTCTAGCATTGAGACAATAAGCAGTGAAGCAAGGATATAAATCAAAAATGATGAATGTGTTATTTAGGGAAGCAGGGAAGTGGGGTTGTTTTATGCATTGTGGTAAGCCCAATGTGTGTGTGTGTGTGTGTGTGTGTGTGTAGCCCCCTGGTGCCAGCCTAGGTTCACACACACGTTAACACATGTGCGGGTGTACTAGTGAGGACAGCTCATGCATGGAGGCGCCTGGGTGGTGATGGCTACATTGTGTGGATGTGTGTTGTCTGTCCCTGTAGGCCTCTTGTTATCAGAGAACAGATGCTGGGCTGCTGGGCCTGGTGATGGGACTGACCTGTACAGCTCTCTGTGGACCGTCTCTCTCAGGCCCCGTTCAAACGCCCGCACACACAATTGATGAAGCTAATTTTAGTTTGTCTTGTCAACTGCAGTAATTGCTGAGGAAAGAAGATGAAAGGGTGGGATTTTGGTCACTAAACGTTCTAATGATTGAATCACAGGGTCAGAGAGATGCTGGTGAAGCCATGGGGGTACTATCAGATTATGAATTGCAGTATGATGCGATTTCATCTAATTTCACAAGCTTGTAGATGTCTAGATTGATCAGTGCCTCATTTTTCTCCTTTTTGGAGAACACGCACTGTGACTATCTGGAATCACAGAAATAGACGTAAACAGAGAAAACAGTCGAAGCTGTTTTTCTCTTTACCCATTCCTCCCCTCGCTCCCTTTATGCTCTTGCCGACAGTATATTAATTGTGATTGGGGCTAAATGTTTTTCACTGCTGCATATTTCATAACACATTTGTTGTCGTGTGATCCCCCCGGAGTCCTTTGGCAGGCAGGCAGGCGCGGAGCTTCTCTCATATCAATGGGATGTCAAGAAGGGAAGGGTATGATAAGTCTCCTCTTCACTGGTCCAGGTCCACAGTGCACGAGAGAGTGCACGAGACCGCTGGCAGTTAGCGTGATGTGCGACCAACAGTGATCAATTATTCATTGTTGATACAGGGAATTTTCCAGAATACTTGCAAAGAGTGTTTTTCTGATAGACAAATGGCACATCTTTATGGGCGCCGTGTCTCTAAACTCCTTCTAGACACGTTTGGCATAAGAAATATTTTGAAAATGAGATGCTAACTGTCGTGGCTATGGGGGAATATGGTGGGAAGCATATTTCTTTTAAAACTACATAAAGAGTGTGATAAATATTTTAGTCTCATTATCCTCACCCATTCTGACAACACAGTAATAATCCCAATAATTCTCATGTAGAACCACAAGACACTAAAGTGCACTTATGTGCCACACGCAATTAAGCCAAATGCATTTTGTGGCTCTACAGCCCACCCTGATTAGGAATATTATTTCCCCGTCTAGAAAAAAAAGTGCTTACTGTTATTGCTTGCTGTGTTATACTTGCAATAATTTAAAAGCAATACTCTACTACTGCTACATAACAGAGAGAGGGTGAAAGAGGCAGAGAAAGAGATGGCCAGATGTGGAGCCAGGTGGTCGAGGACAGGAGACCAGAATGACAGGTTCACTGCCCAAACCAGCTGGTGGCCTTTCTGCTATCCATCTCCTCACCCCTCTCTCTCTCTCTCTCTCTCTCTCTCTCTCTCACTGTCCCTTTCTCTCACTTTCGTCACTCACTCCTGCAATGAGGAACTCACTTTCTCCTCTCTCTTGTTTATCTTTACTTCATTTTCTTTTTCTCTGTCTCTTCCGTTTGCCTCTCCTATCTTCTACCTCTCTCTTCCTGTAACTGTCTTACATTTATCTCGCTGCTTCCCTCGCCTCCTGGCAGGCCAGCAGTGACTCCTGTTTAGATTCTGATGTTCAGTGACTAGACATTACTGTTCTGCTGTATTTGTGCTGCGTTTTGCCTGAGTTGGCGCTTGTTGGACCATGGGCAGTATGATGTGATCAGCATCAATAGAGACACTCAAACCAAAATAAGAACTCTTGTGAATGTGATGAGAGTGCAAGACAAGGGGGTGCTGACTCTCTCTATTGTTTCTAAGCTTTATTTATCCAGGGAAAGTTGACTGAGTACGCGTGCTCTTTTTCCCTGCTTCACAGTAATAGCCGGTTCATGCTTCACACGGAAATGGACATGACAGAGTACACGCGGTCAAAATGACATAATTACGGTCAAAGTGACATAATTGCGGCCAAAATGACATAATTGCGGACTGGGTACATCGGTCGCATTTGGGAGTCGCGCTCAAGGTCACATGCCACCTGAAATGTGAAACAATGCAGACGCCGCCGCAGTTACGTAAACACGTCTGTGTCCAGGATTGGCCAATTGAAAAAGAACTGGAACCACTTCCCGATTCCAGTGGAGGGTTTTTTTTCTTGGGGATGTGGAGAGCTGAATTTTCCTACAACACCACTGGAGTTTTCAGATGTGCGGTTATCATGAGAAGTGTGACGAGCATGAATGCCAAAGTACGTGGACGGTTCATATGGAGCTTGCACGCATCTCACCACGCAGAAAGCATGTAGCAGGCATTAAAGAGACATACATTCACATCTGAGAGCAGCCATCTTCTGCTGTTGGCCACTGAGCAGCTCCACTAGAGCAAGTGGGGGTTAAATGCCTTAAGGTGGCAATATACTTACAACGAAGGTGAACTTTGGTGAACACGTATAGACAGATGTGTGTGTATTACTGATCCTTCACACCAGAGGGGCCGCATGAAGATTACAGAAATGTTAGCATGGACATGTAAACAGGGGCAATCAACCAGAAAAGGAAATGGAGACGCTTTCTTAACGAGGTAGCCATGTCATATTTTAGACCAGTTGCAGACGATCATGCATCGGGGACCGCTGTGTGAAGAATTCCTCTAGTTTGGCCAGCAAGCCTGTGCACACTACACTTTCCAAAGCCAATGTGGTGCTTTGTTTTCTCTGCAAATGTGTCCTTTTGTTCATACTGTAATTTTGTTTCCGCAGTGAGTACACTGACAGCTTTACTCATGGGCGACTTGACAGCATTTCTTATTCACTTTCCTCGCTAAGATTTGTCCGTTCAGTCTGGGATTCAAACCTGCGACCTTCAGACTACAAGCCCCCTTTTTCAAACCTTTAAGCTGCTGCCGCTTAGCTTGGTCTGAAATATCTGCCTGGCACTCAGCCTCTGCTTTGCCAGCCACTGATGGTTTTGTTGACCTATCCTTGACTCTCCTGTCCCTGGCTTTTCTTTTCTGGGACCGTCTTACTGGGACGCCATAAAATAAGACTCACTCACATTCTCTCCAGAACGCAATCGGTCCAACCCCATCTTTACGGATGCTGAAACGGAGTCATGTGACCCCCCTGACCCTCTGTACTATGTTCCCTGGGTGAGTTAGTGTGCTGCTTGTTTCATTGTTCCTCTCTGTCACTCTTGCAGGGGGCTACAGGACCGTCAGACTGGCCTCATAGTGCCACATTCACTTAATCAACCCGGGTCTGATCTCACACCTCTCACTTCACATTCTCATTACTCCAAGCTCTTATTAATTTATTTAATCAATAGCTGTTGAGGTTCTCCTCCCCAGAAATCCACGGCAGCAGGCAGATTCATCAAGCTGCTGCATGAAGGTATGAGCATGGGCCATTGTGTCTTGCTATCTTTGCAGCAGTGTGTTTGTGAAGGGTTGAATGCAGGTTGTGATATTCAGCGCTGTGCATTATGGGTAGTATTTGCATGATGTAAGCATGGTCATCATCTTCAGAGTTCCCAAATTGGTAGAGTCATTCATTCAGAACGGGAAGATCGCTCCTCATGCACTTCATTTCTGGAATATTTGACGCTGGCTCAGAAATCATGCTAGTCCAGTGGCTCCACTGTTGCCATCGGCTAAACTCCCTTTCCTTGTATGAGATTATGAAACTGTCTTTGAAATAGAGAGCAGCAGCTCACTGGGGCCTTGGATGATTTGAGGCTAAATATACGTAGAAGGCAGCTTGGTCCAGGGGCTACAGTGGGATCTGGGTGGATGGGAGCCAAGGCCTTTGGCACTGCACAGGAAACAGTTTTGCACTCTGCATCAGTCTAGTAGAAGGATGCCCTTCAAGCCAAACCTAATGTGATCCAGCAAGACACTGACTCTGAGGCGCTGGGTGTTGAACTGGATAGAATAGTCAAAGCTACAGTTTAGTTTACTTTAGTTTTGTTGGACATACAAGCATACATAAATAGTGAGGAATGCAACACCTTGGCTCCACCTACTGAGTATATCACAATACACCAATCAGATAGATATTTGTGTCATTGTATACTGGAACAGATATAGGACACCTTTGCAGCAATACAAAAATATGTATTCAGAACATCAACCACAATAGTACAACTGTTTCAAACTACATTGAGTGAATGAGCGGCAAACCTTGACATCCTGCCTTGACATCCATCAGACACAGCCGACGGGAACGCTACAAATTTGTGTTTGTGTGCCAGTGTATTTTTTTTGTCTTTGTTGACCAAACCTCACTATCATGCCTGGCACTGTTTTTCCTAAGACATATAAAGTGCAAGACTATTTGTTCCCACAAGCTGTCCTCTCAGACCGGGAAGCTACTCGTTCCCTTCTCCTCTGAGTTGTCTGAAATTCAGTCTCCTCCACGACAAACAGGTGTCTCATTCAGTGGGTGACTGCAGAATCGTTTCCTCAATAGCAGACTGGCAGAGGCCTCGGTGCCAAACTAAATAGCCTCAGTTGTAATCCTCACCTGCTCCCTCACTGTTAAATCCAAAATGTTTTGATTTATTATGTCTCCACTCTCCATTTGTTTGGGCTCTTTTCAGCGGTAGAAGGATTTAGCTGCGAGGGATTAGTCAAAGTGGGCTCTGTTTATTGTGTTCGTGGGGGGACAAAGTGATGTCACAGCATTTCCTCTTTCACATGGCAGCATGGAGCCCCGAAGCGCATCCATGTGCATGCTCACATTCACACACACACACACACACATATGTATTGTGTACTTGTGTGTGTACAATACATTGCGCCTGCCTCCTATTACGTGCGTCGTAAATCACCCTTTGCTCGGAGTCAACATCTGAGACTCGACAATTTCTCAATGTGGTCTTGCCTTTCTTCACGCACCCCCCTCTACCCCCAGCACACCCTGCCTCATGCAGCCCCACTCTTTATTGTGTGTTAGCAGCAGAAGAGAGGGATGCTGTTGGCACACCTGAGCCACAGCGGGAGTGACAGAGCACATTTTCACTTTTCATGTCAGCAGCGTATCAACTGCGGTTTTGTAATAACTGCGGCTTTGAAGTTGTGGTTCTTCTGTGCAACAAAGAACCAGCCTTCCACCTTAGGTTACTTTAAACCCTGCCTCTCTTAGATTGTGTGCGTGTGTGTGTGGATGCATGCTGAAAGTACACGATCGTGTCTGTGAATGTGGATTTTACTGTGCATATGTGTGAGTGTCTGTGCGAGTGAAAGACAAGAGGCCTTGAGAAGAGCAGCCTCTCCGCTCCAACACATGGTGTCCAGACTAAACAACAAGATGAATGTTTCCAGAACCCAACCTGGCATGGAGGCACCCCGATCTGCCTGTGTGGTTCAACTGACCGACCGACCGACCGACCGGCTAAGTAGAATTCAGAGAAGAAGAAAGAAGAGGAGATGAGTAGAGGGTATAAGAAAGGAGAGGAGAGAGGTTTAGTTCGTTCACAGCTGCACCATTTCAGCTTCTACACTCACCGCAACATACACTGTCCATGCTGGCCTCAGGAGATGTAAGTATTCTACCCCATGTACACCAAACCTGAGCATTTTACTTGTAACCAAAAGCTTTGTCGTGGAGAATATCTACAGTGTTCACGGTCACAAAACATTTTGTAAGTTATACCAGCTACCAGTGTCTGTAAGTCTGACCCCTTCTAGTCCAAATGACTGTCAAGGTGTCTCCATCACGGGACAATGTAACACCAACAAAAGCTCTGTGTGCTGCTGTCAACCTGTCTCCTCCCTCACTTAACACCCCCCTACACACACACACACATTTCACCACCACCCTTTTTCCAGTCAGACGCCTAGGAAGGGCTGGACTGGACTGTGTTTGGCTGGTCTGGGGGAATGAGAGGTTGGGGGTTTGTGTTAGCGAGGGGGAAGGGGTTGAGGTATGGGTGGTGAAACTTTTTGGCAGCCTACAGAGAAGGCGCCTTGTTTTGGAGACAGACCCATGAGGCTCTCTGGGGGCGAGGATGGGCTGAGCCTCACTGCGGTTTGTAACAACAAACTGTTGGATTTGGAGAGAAAGTTCCAGACACAGACCCAGCCCTTACTTAATGCTGCTACCCCCTTCTTCATGTCTGAAATAGTGTATCTGTCTGAGTAAGACAAGCCAGCAGGAGGCCTCCTCCACGTGTTTTTCCTTAGTCTGCCAGCCCTTCTCCCATCCTCTCCCTTCATCTCTCCTCTCTCTACTTTCTGTCTTTAGCTCTTTAGTCTACTCCTGCTCGCTCTTTCTCCCCTGATTTTGTATTGAAGAGAGCCAGACTTTGGATAGTGGCAAGAGGTTAAAAAAACCTTAGTCAAGGGGGAACACACACACACACACACACACACATCTGACAAGCCCCCACCGAACAATGGCTGTTGGCTGAGGGAGAGGAGGGGGCAGCGGCAGCCTGCGCTTCTTGGATGGCCTGATTGGAGCTAGCATAAACAGCAGCCCAGGAAGTGCTGAAGCAAGAGAGGGAGGGAGGGAGAGAGAGAGGGAAGGAGGGAGGAGGGGGAGCAGTGGAAGTGTGCAGAGAGCTGCCGGGAGAGAGGAAAAAGTTTTGGGGCTGCGATGGTGTGTTAGTTAGTGTCACTCTGTTTGTGTGTGTGCCCAGGCGTTGGCTTTTGTGACAGATAACCACAGAGGGAGGGTGAGTAGCTGCATCCCTACATGTAGATATACGCAAACACACACATGCAGGCACATAAACCCACACACACATCAATGCACAGATGCTCAGTCATACACACGTGTAACCACACATGCTCACACACCTACACACATTTCTTTCTCTGTTTCCTTCATACATGGATTAAAATTAACAGCTGTGGGTGATTTGAGATGTGTTTTTGTTAATATTATTGCCTGCAGTATCGTCTGAATTCCAGATGGTTTTTGAATGTCATTCACTGCAGTGTTGTTAATGTGTCTGTCGTGGACGGTTTTCCCTGGCTCTGAAAGCTGTTTGTTGTGCATAGCTGTTTTTGTGGTGCCTTGAACTGCAGCCAGCCATTCAGTGCGTGAAGCGAAAGGGGACCATCTAATGTGTGTGTGGCTGTGTCTAATTAAGCTGATTGGGAATAAGAGTGGCGAGGGTCAGACCATGAGAGACTCAACTTAAAAACATCGAGAGCCGTTGCATCACGGTTGCTTTAACAACATATAGTCCTCATACGAACCATAACTCATGCCCTTTAAATAAATCATGTCAGATTCAATCTTTTGACAGAACTTTTCTTTATTGCCTATCTCTTTGCTGCCTCTGAATCTCATCTCCCTTTCTAGATCACAGGGAAATGCCATTTTAGGACGATAGTAGCTGATTGTGGATCAGATTTATCTTAGGTTTGGCCATGTATGGTGATGTTTGCGTCTCTGGATCAAATGGATTACTGAATTTCCCACCGGGGAGATGCTGCATTCCTTCTCTCTAAGTGAACATCAATGTCACTGTGCAACTTCAAAGACTGTGGTATTCGGTGTCACATGGATCTGTTAACTGTGCAGTACAGTAGAATCGTGGTAAATGATGAACTGCCTCTTGTGTTCTGATAGATATGCCCAACTCTGAAGGTTCATTTTACCGTTTGTTAGTATACTCCAAGTAGAGCAAAATGTCAAGTATTTTGCCATGTTTTAACAAGCATTGCCTATTTTCCTGTCTGGAGCTCTCTGATACCCCTGGAATTGCTCTGAGTTTTTCCACTGTTAAGTGGATTTGCATCTGGAGGTCGGCCTGCCCAAGCATAGGCTTATGGAAAAATCAAAGCTAATTTCACAGCGATTCAGATAGAAATGTTTGTTAGGAATCTTACTTAACATCAAACTTGATTTGAAATCTCAGTTTATCACTGTGAAATCATGAATCCAGAGGGAATACATCCAGTAAATAAAATAACTGATTAGCAATCAACATCAGATCGGCAAAAATAGATTTCCTTGTTGACTTTGTTCTCTTTTAGTGCAGTTATTTTTATTCTTCTTTGGCCACCGAATCTCAGTGTATTATCCCTAACTACTTCAGGTAGCCTGGCAGAAATCAAAGACATTTTTTTAATTTGCCTGAATAACAGATTGACTTCAGGAGTATTTTGTATTTTATTCTGAAGTAATGCAAGTCTTTAGTTTCTGCAACCCTTGGTTTCAACACTCAGACATTCAGTGAAGGGAGTGATTTGTTTTGTCTCTTTCAGCAATGAGTATATCAACTTCAGTTCCCCCGTTGGGAGGGTAGGTAAGCAGATCGGAAAGGAGTGCCTCGTCAGAAAGACGGATGAGCTTGCACCCTCGCACCCCTTCCAGAGGCCCCAAACCTCATCCTTCATCACTCATCCCAGCACTTTGACAATGTTAGACGCTGTCTCACAAGTTTTCCCCATGCTTCACTCTTTGCTGATGCTGCAACATGTCAATTTCTCAAAAGAGCAGAGGAAACTGTTATTAACTGTAAGGCAATGCCTTCACTGCCTGTTTAATTCAGCCAAGCTATTTGTCTAAGTGCTAACATATGAGGTGCAGTGATTTTGGCAATGTTTTTACAAGCAAAGGCGCACAGTAGCCACTGAGCATATGCCTCCATTTGCCTGATATCATTACGAGACACTTAGGTTACATCTTGATCATTGATTACCTGGCTGGACTTCCCTGCTGCATCAATAGCCAGACACCCATGTCTGGATCTGTGCTGGAGATCAAGCACTAACCTGGACCATATGTATTACCTGATGCAGATCTGTGGCTGTGGAGTTTGATGGCTGCCATGGGACAGGGGAGCCAGTGGTAACACACCTGGGCCAGTGGCATGTGGCCCAGGAGCACTGAGGCTAGGGGGAAGGGGGAGGCCTGACCAGGTGTTTCTCCACCAAGCTGTCTGCAGTGTCATCCCTCATTGGGCCGGGAGTCAGCTCACGTCACGTCTCATTGAGGTTCAGGGTTTGATCAAACCGTATTACAGGACCTCTCATTTCAGATCCTATTGTGGGGTTGGCTTTAGGATATGATGAAACACTCCCCTTGATGAAGCTCCACAAGGTGTCTGCTGTGTGTGTGTGTTCTGTGTGTGTGTGAGAAAGATAAATAGGTGTATATATATATATATATATATAGGGAGAGAGAGAGAGAGAGAGAGAGAGAGAGAGAGAAAGAGAGTTAGAGAGAGAGAGAGAG
>OOFE01017295.1:18930-36021 GCA_900323365.1 Monocentris japonica
GTATATATATATATATAGAGAGAGAGAGAGAGAGAGAGAGAGAGAGAGAGTTATTAACTTATATGTTGTTTTTGATTGAACTAATTTCAAGTTTTAAGGATCAGATAAATGCTGAGATTCTTGCCAGGGTCACCTCACAATGTTTAGGGAAAGTGAAGCATCCTTTGCTGGTTTTCCATCACAATATGTCAGATTGAGATTTTATTGTTACATAAGCTTTAAGATTTTGGCTGAAGGCAAATAACACACAGAAAAATATACCTTCATGTGTGCAGCAGAATCCTCCAATTAGTTGTGAATGATTGATCTTCTCGTCTAAGGAGATTTTTTGTCAGTTCCATCTTGTCAGCAGGTTGGACTGGAAGGGGTCCTCATGGCCAAAACAAGTCTCGTCTAATAGAGGTGAGAATGATAGCAGGATAATCAGACCAAATCTCTTCCACATTAATCAAGGTGTACCCATTGTACATTGACCTCATTCCGAACCAAATCATTTTCAGGGGAACAGATGTGGACTCTTGTGGAAAATCTTTTATTTCTGAAATAAAGTGGAAATGCATTCTCTTTTAGCCGAAGGGGCCACATTTTCAACCTCAACGTGAGTGAACACCTTATCTTGCCATACTTAAAAAGGAGCAGAAGATAAGCCATTTCCATTTCACAAATAGTCTTTGTAGGTTCCTCATGGATGCAGGTGAAATAACTTTCTGTCAGCCTCTAATGGCAACGTTTTAATAACTTGTGCCGACAAAAGTGACAGTCCAGCAGAAAATGGCTTAATAAGGCAGTGAATCGTAGTTCAGCTAATAATGATTCATTAGTGTCAGTCTTCTCCCTTTTTCCTTTTTTCCCATGCCCTTTTTATTTGATATTCATAATGGGTCATAAAATGGAATGATTTTTTTTTTTTTACCACTGGAAGAAAACTAAAGAAGAAAAGAGGCCGGGGTTATAATTCTCATACTGAACAAACGCAAATCTTGAGATGCAAAAAAATAGCGTTCAATAGTGATGCACTGCAGTTTCGAGTTTCCTATTAAATAGGAGGCCAAGACACAAAATTAGATTTTTTTTGTAGGCCTCTTTGCAGAGAGTGAGTCTTCATCCGGGAAAGTCACTGTGGGTAAACCAACAAATGGGCGGACTTCACTGGACTACTATAAAACATTTGGTAATTGTATGTATACATTTACTCATTCAGGAAAGAAGCAATCTCTTTTTTTTTTATAGCGAACATGTTCAGCTTGGAGACACAAAGGGGAAGAAAAGCCACAGTCTCATCTCCTTCTTCGCTCTTTAGACCCCGAAGAGTTTTATGGGCTCCACATACTTGAGTGGCTCCACCTTGTCACTGAAGTCATTTGTTTGACCATGTCCCTTTTCTTTGGTGGGGATGAGGAGGTGGTGAGGGGGGGGGGTAAGACAAATGTTCCCCACCCACGGGCCCAGACAGAGGAGGGAGAGACACAAGCACACATACACACTGCCCTGACACTCCTCAGCTGTAATGAACTCCCCTGTCTTTTTTTTCTCCCAGTGTAAACATCCCTCTACCCCTCTTCTCCATCCTTAGCATGGTACCTCCTACTAGGCACAACGACATACTGGAGCTGTCCTAGCTTTCGGTACATGTAAACATGGGTTGTGTGGACATGTGGGACTTTGTCCATCAGTCTACACCCCTGAATATGATGGATAATGAATAATATCCAGTGTGGTTGGTGTGACGAGGCCGGGGTGATGCGGAAAAATATCCTTGTACTGATAATTATAATTTGGTTGTAGATGACATGCTATGAACGCTAGTATCTTGAAGTGCCCTTATGTGCCAAGCCTGTATAATTGGAACATTTGCTTTCGTCAGTCTCCGTCCAACGTTGGAAGCACTTGGGGTTGCTCTGTCCTTTATAAAGAGTTGTTAATAAGAAAAGTCTGAATTTGAGTATTAAAGCTGGCTAATCCCAATAAATATGGATGAGTGTTCTGTCCCAAAAGCCGTCGTCCGTAATGAGTCATTATCGCTGCACGATTTCATAATTACCCCTCTGCCTGGCGATCTCAGTATCACACACACACATTTAGCTGCGGTCACATTTTTGAAACTCCCTTTTCTGGAGATATTCTGTAAAGCCTGTGACACGCAGGATGTTTTTGTTAAGCCGGGCTATTCTGGGTACGCCAGCTACCTGAGCTCTGGAGCCGCATGGGAAGTTTTGAGGAAATCTGTCTACTGTCTCTACATGGTCTGTTTTGAGAGCTCCTTCCTACTCCGACTGATAAATAGTCAGGACCGTGTAAATACTGGAGAACATCCTAGGAGAGCAGCGTAATGAGTTTCCAAAAAAACATTTCAAGGGAAATGCAACCACAGATATACAGAGAGAGAGAAAGAGAAAGTGTATTTGGAAATTCCATTTTTGGTGTAGTGTCTGGTGGCGAGGCCACAGAATCACGTCTGTATGCTGTGAGAACTCTAAGTGGGAACAGGATTATATGAGTGTGGCACTGCTGCAACCAAGGACGTAGATTTTGTCACACATGATGACAAGTGGACATGGAATTAGGTGGTAGTGGAGTTATGTGAATGAATGGATGTAATAGTAGTTCCATAGCAGATTTTATATCCATTATTGGCCACATCTCCATCACAAATATATCTACTGCAGTTTTCTAATGTATCACTCAATGACTGATTGGAGGTAACCTCCAGATCTTCGGGCCCACACTGCACTCCTGTGCCAGTGAGCTATTGTACCCCAGGCTCCCCTCAGAGTAATGAAAGCCATCTTGTAAAATTTGACATTTTCAATGTTGGAGAATGCCTTTTCCCTTTCTCTTTCCCCTCATAATCCTGAATGGGTTTCCCTTGTATTGCCAGTGTTAATAAAAAGCTAAATCTGTCCACTGTGTGATTATATTTAGTGATATTTTAGCTAAATATTTTATGGCTGAAGATCGTAATATGTCTTGGCTCTGGCTATATTTTCCTTTCCAGATTGTTTTACAGTAAAAAACGTTTTGCATTTGAGTCCGAGAAACGGAGAAAGTCTAGACATTATTTAAACCCCGTTTTTACAGATAATATTTGTATTACGAGGCAGTTATAAGGTTTGCTAATCTGTCATTACAGTTCCCATACAATGGTGAAGGTCTCCCGTAAAAGCTATGGCCTGTGATTGGTTTACATGAATTTTCCATGCCCAGACGTCTCACTGTGGTTGCACCTTAAAATTCAAGGCCACAGAACATTCCATGACATTCCGAACCTTTCCATTGGTGTTTGTAATGGCAGCAAGAGGGGAAACAGCCCCTCAAAAACACAAGAAATCTGACAGTCAACACACAGTTCCGTCCCTTGTGCCTCTTATCACCTTTTCTTAGGACTTTGTTTCGAGGTTTCCTTCCCGTCTGGTTTTCCGTCCACGAGAGTGTGTATCCTCAGCGGCAGCAGCACAACAATGCCCTGCTTCATTTCAGTTCCCCTACATCTGACACTGCTGGAGCCACCGGGCTGCCAGACACATGCTAAAGCCATTAGGTGGTGGATGACGGTGGTTAGCCACAGCGGCATCGCAAATAACCATCTCACTATGTACATAATGAATCCGAGGGAAGGAACGGGGTACTGTATCAGCTATCTGCATGCGTGTGCATGTGCAGCTGTGTTGGAAAATGTGTCGTGTTGTGCATCTGACCAGCAGGCTGCCAATCAAACGGTGAAACTCTCAAAAGGAAGAATGTGCCTTACATGGCTTGCTCACAGATTGAGATATCAATTCATATTAGCCTCTTTTAGAGTTTCCTTTACCAAAAACTGCCCAATATCAGTCAGTCTGACAGATCCCAGCCATGGTCGAGGGAGCCCCTATTAATAGGCTCAGACACATCCCGAATGGTCTCTCAGTCAAGCACAGACATTTTGATGGAGGACTCTCTGTGGAGCTCCAGTATGACTTAATTACAGCGCCTCTCTCAATCTAAATTTACTGGGAGGGCATCCATAATGCATGTCTTGCTTGGTATCAGTGGGCCACAATTAGAGCCAGCTGATAATGGTGACAGAACAGACAGAAGTTTCTTTGCAGACGTGCAGTGAGGTGTTATGTGTGAATCAGCAGAAATGAAAGTCGCCATACCGGCCTCGGACCTCTATGAAGCTAATATGAATGTGCACATATATAATCATCATTGAGTTATATATATTATGAACTGGTATTGCTGGTGATTATGGCTCCAGTGCTGTTGACACTGAATGGGATTCATTTTGTGGACCCACAGATTATTCTACTGTAATGGGATTCATTTTATTGTTGTGTTGTCGTCAGTGAAGCAGAAAATGTATCTGTATCCCCAGGGGAAAATCTCTCATCTCTCCCTGGTGGTCTCCCAGTGACAACCAATACATTCTCTTTGGACTATTAACAACCCATCCATTTTCTCCGCAGCAGGTCTAGACTTTACACCTGATGACAAAGTTTAAGTGTCAGTTCTCTGATTTCTGGCTTTGATGGAGAGTTTTTCCCTTCACCAGAGTTTGTCCTGGACAATAAGAACAACATTGTGTATCTTAAAAAGTGCTGCTCACTTTTAAAGTCTATATGTAGGGCCACAGGACTGTTGATGGACTATAGGTTTACAGTATGCAGCATCGTATCACTACCATGGGGTGTTGTATTATACAGTATGGCCCAGTAAGCTGGACTCTGTGCTGCTTTGATCAGACCAGAGTCCCTTCACTAATCCGCCTGAGCTCTGGCTGTTTGCCCAGGATACGCACGCACACACACACACACACACACACACATACACACTCAGATTGTGATTAAAAAACAGATATGGACGCCCAGCCAAAAAAGATGAAATGGTCTGAATAAATCAAATGGGAACAAACTGACGTAACAGTCAGAGGTTGGACACGCAGAATTCCCCTCTCCACATATTTGTGTGTGCTTATGTGTAATTACACTGTGCTACTTTTGGCGACTTAGGGGTTGCATTGGCGGCGAAAGCTATCCCAGGACATTCTGAGTGTGTGTGTGTGTGTGTGTGTGTGTAGCATAGTGCTTGTTCTCTTTCTCCTGTGGAGTCGAGACAAACATTTTATGGCAGCGTGGTCGCCATGGTTTCCACACCTTTACTCTCACCATGCAGCAAAGAGTGACATGATCTCTGGTCCACGTTTTAATTGGGGCTCCAGGACACAGACAGGATTAGGGAATTTAAATGTTCTTTCTCCGTCATTTCTCTTCATCTTTTTAGGAGCTCCACATAGCTCATGGGCTTAACTGCAAATCTCTGTGCTCTGTATTTGAGGACTAATAAACAGGTGGGAAGGGATTTTTATCTGGAGACGGAAGGAGAGGGGAAGGGGTAGGGGCTGGATGAAATGACGGCGAGAGGAACGGGAAAGAAGAAATGGGAAAAGAAAGGAGAGGAAGACAGGGAAAGAAAGAAGAGGGTGCTGCTTCAGTGTTTGTCATGGCCCTCCCTGCATTACATCACTGAGATGCTTCAGTACTGATGACATCGTTGGGATGGGAGGGAGCTGGCCCAGGGGATGATGTCATTAACAACCAATCAGAGTGCTCGGTGGCCAGTAGGGTCTAGCCAGCTCCTGAGGCTGGAATAGTACAATCTCTCTCAAAATGCCTTTTCCTCCTCAAAAATCAGAGGGCCTTTGTGTTTTTTGCCTGGGTTATTTTTAGTCTTGTGTTTAAAAAAAAAATTCAGAACCCTTTCCTGCCTCTGCCACAGAGCAAAGGGTAACCAAAGCTGACTCCCAAAGAGGAGAGAACAGTGTAAATATGGCCCTCAGGGGATTAGCATCTAAATCAAATCAAATCACATTTTATTTGTATAGCCCTCAATCACTGTGACAGCCTCAAAGGGCTTCACAGTGCCCAAAGTGTGAAAACAATAAATGGTTAGTACACGACATCCTCCAGCCTTGGACCCTCACAGAGGACAAGGAAAAACTCCCACAAAACCTTTTAGGAAAAAGAAACATTGGAACCTTTTGCTAACTTAATAACACATGAAGGAACTGCTTTGTGGCTGTCCACACGGAAAGGCCACTCTCTGCTTTACCTTGTTTGGTATGTGTTTTTCAGTGCCAGGCAAATCTGCTTTGACTGCTGTCTTGAAGGACAGATGTATTTGGCCCATTTCATCAGTGACACACATCAGTACACCTCATATGCAGTATATTTTTAATACTGTACTTTTGACCAATGACCTCTATGCTGGACTAACTTTGACAAATCACCTCTATTTTAGGCATTTAGATGAAGCTCTGATCCAGAGCAACATACAATGAGTGAGCAGCTTCAGTGCCTTGCTTCAGGGCACTTCAGCTGGACACATGGCTGTTAATAGGCCACCCTGCTAGATCTATTTGTGCTGATTAGTCCGGTCCAGAGAAGGTTGTGAGGTTTCAAAAGATCTCACTCTGTCGCTTTTTGCTATTTAATGTCTATCGTCACTAAAAAAATAAATAAAGCATGACGTTGTCACATAGTCTATTCTTTTTCTGTTTACCCACACATATCATGAGGCGTTATGACACTGGATGTCTACATAGGTAGAGAAAAAAGCTCTTAATGGCCTAGGAAAATACTTAATGTTGTATAACACGTAGCATAATAATAAACTGCATGCTGTACTGCTAAGAGGAGCCAGTTACTTTATTATGCTATTTCTGGTGTTTGAAATAAAAATGCCCTTACAGTTATTGCAGGAAAACAGGTTAGTGTAAAAGAGGCCAATAACACTAGGAGGCAATGTGATGCCAGGGGTAACAATTTCATCTACAGAGAGTAAAGTCAATCACTAGCACTGCTGTGCAGTTAGCATTGTGCCCACTGAGAAACCCACTCCCATCCATACACCACATGACCTAATCCCTGCCTGGCTGTGCTTTCTGCTTCCACTGTGGTGAAACTATTAAACTTTGCAGGCTCTCGCTTTCTCTCCTCCTCCCAGGGAAAGCTGCAACTTTTCTACACTATAAAAGCTTGTGTTTTCTGTTCTTTGTTTCTCGCTTCCCTCTCAGTTGCTCACCTGAATTTTTGATTCTGCGAAGAGAACTCCTCTTCCGACTGTTGAAAATATTCATGTGACCCTAACTTTTCAAGTTTTTAAAGTGAATAACTACAGAGTTTTCAGTTTTCTATTGCTATGAAAAAGAAAAGAAAAGAAAATAATACACATATTTCAGTTCAGCACTGTTTATGCTTATTTCATGCATAAAGGCATTTCCTCCGTGTTTCAGTAGTTCATTCACCAACCTTCCAGTCTCCCCCACTAAAGTGGGGCAGCCTTGGACACAAGCCACCCGCCCACACACACACAGCCATAGACAGACAGCACACAGCAGGTTTCACAGATAAACAGTGGGACAGAGGCCCTAGTGTTCTTAGAGTTCTCAGAGTGGCTCCCCCACTGTGGGGCCTATTTCACATCCCTCCACCACCTGCATCACTTATCAGCTCCAGCAGCACTCACCTCACCAAAGCTAGACTTATGGAACTGCTCAGCTTTAACAGCTCTGTGATACACACACACACACACACTCACACACGCACACACACACACACACACACACACACACACACACACACACACACACACACACACACACACACACACACACACACACACTCACGGACACAGACATAGACACTTGGCTTTTGTCTACTTGAAGAATATGAAATGTGCCATTTTTTGTACCATTTGGACAGTACATTTAAAATATTGCGCTGCAGTCCTCAACCTACTGCACTTTTATGTCATACATAAACACATTTTATGCACAAGCTTTGGGTTGCAAATGAAGTCTGCACCCTGCTAACTCTGCTAGCATGCAGAGAAAAGGAGAGAGGAAGAGATACGCAGTGCAGAGGAGAAAGTAAGGAACACAAGATTGACTGGCTGGCAAGTCTGGGCCCTAAGCTGCTTATCAATTCAATTGCAGAGCAATCACTTTTTAATAAACTTGTGTGAGAGCAGACATATTGAAAGGCATATTAAATGGAACTGATGTGCAGACTGAACAGATAGTTAGCATGCTGCAGCAGCAGAGGAAATAGCAGTTGCTCTAATTTGCTTAGGCATATTACCATGATATCTCGACTGTGTCTGTGTCCACATCTGTCCTAATGTTTGTCTTACTTCATCTAATCATCACCAGATTAGCAGAGCAGGTGCAGCCCCTTGTGTTAGGCATGTTCGTAAAAAGTAAGCCATATTGTCTGTGTGCGCGCGTGTGTGTGTGTGGGCATGCACATGTGCATGGCTGTGTGCAACCATTTTGTGTTTGCTGAAACAGAAAAGCTAGAGATAAGAGATACCTTATCAACAAGCACACAGTCATTTGTGAGAGAAGCCTAAGAATTTGACTTATTCTCCCTTTATGTAATTCCTGTTGCAGTACGTTCTGCAGGCCATTGGATAGCCTGTGATAAAGGTCTCTTGGCAATTCTGCTCTCACTGAAATTATTATTATCACATGGCCAGACATCAGCAGAGACAAGCCCTGCCTCCTAAGTCAGCCCGGATCTCTGTTCTCTGGAGGTTGGGGGCCGGCACTTAGGTGACTCAGTTCACCAGGAATGAGCGTCTGAGCCAGGGGAGGAGAGGTAGCAAGTTCCTTCTCTCTCTGGCTCCTGGGTGGCTGTCCTACTCCCAAACACAGCTGTTCTCAGCATCTCTCCAGCCCTCCCCTCAGGACGCCACCAGCCTCACTGTTGGCCCAGAGACGGTTGTTACGGGAGACCGGCAGACATGAGCTGCTGGCTGGCTTGACTTAAACCTCCCCTGACCATGACTTAATGAAGTGTACACACTGCAGGCATGTCGAGGTTCACGGGCAGAGACACATGCATTTGTGTCACCATGCACACACGTACACACACACACACTGACACTGAACACACCGGTTGATTAAGCAGCACTTAGTGTCTCAGTTAATGTATAACAAAGGAAATATTCTTGGGGTTATTGTGTTACGCAGGATGAAATACACTCTCTCTTTGAAATACGCTCTCTCTTATTCTCTCTCTCTCTCTCTCTCTCTCTCTCTCTCTCTCTCTCACACATACACATTAATTTCATCTTGATCAGTACACCAGCTAGTAAACATGCCTGGAGGATTCAGGTGTTAAACAGCACCCCCTGGTGTGTGGAAAACACAGTGTATCTTAAATGTAGCCAAACTCTCTCTCTTTCTTTCTCTGTTTATTAGAGAGATTGCAAGAGATGATAAATTGATCTGGATTGATCCAGTGCTGATGTGTGTCAGGGAGGGGTAGCAGACAGACACGGTGTTTGTGCTGATGAGTGGAGCTGGCCAATAAACAAAGCTGTTTGTTTGAGTTCTCCTCTGGCTGTCTTCGGGGAAGTATCAGCACTGACAGGCCTGCCCTGCCAGCAGATCCTCCCTCCACTCCCCTCCGCTTGTTTGCTCTGTTTGTCGAACAGCGGCAGGAGAAGGGAGAAGAGGGATATTAAGAGGAAGGGACGGAGGGAGGGAAATAGAGACAGAGAAGAGGGAGGGCAAAACGAATGCTGAGAGGACAAATTTGATATTCTCTAAATTGATTTGTGGATGTATGAACAATTTTCTGCTCAGGCTAAAAGTATGATTTACGTTTATGAAGACAGTGGATCGCCCTAATTCAATAGCTCTGCCTCTGCCAAGGAGGGAGTAAAACTTCATTGAACTTGCAGTCTGTTCAAAAGGAAGGACATTAGGTTTGCACTCGAGTTAAAGATCTACAGGACTTACCCACTCAAGACAAGCATTTCCACTTGGAGGTAAAGCAGCAGGGAAATCAATTTACCATGCTTCATTCAATTTAGCTACAGCGACGCGCCTTACTGGCATGTGGGAGTCTCTTGTATGTCGGATATGTGTTTACCCTGTACTGTACAATATTTAGCCAGCAAGTTCCCTGCTATCGATAACGTTTCCATTTCTCATTTTCATAACACCTCCATGCAATCCATCACCTATCTCCACCACCACTACCATTGCCAACACACACACACACATGCACACACTGAAGCACATATCCATAACTCATATCTTTTGGCCACCTGCCTATCCAGGTTGGCAGCCCTGTCTGTTTATAAGGCTTCAATGGAGCGTAAAGTCTGGACGGGGCTATCTGACTACACACACACACACACACACACACAGAGGCATGCACAGAAATGTATCTTAATTGAGAGGTGTATTATAATCAGTGTATGTACCACAGGGCTCTGGGTGTCTGCAAGTCTGAGTCAAGACAGCTGTTGCGTTGGTCTCAGCTAACAGGGTGAGGACCACTGGTCATTTACACTGACACAGCAGCTGGGGAGATGCCTCATTAACAGAGAGATAGTGAGAATGGATGGGAGCCAGGAAGAGAGAGAGAGAGAGAGAGAGAGAGAGACAGAGAGAGAGAGAGACAGAGCATGAGTGTGCAAAAATAGAGAAAAAGAAAAGCCATGCAGATGCTGAGGAATGAAGTCAAAAAATACAATAATAATACAATACCAACTACAGGAGAGTACACTTATTTTCTGAAATCTGAAATCCCAGTGACTTTTTTTCAGCTACTAATGAGGTGCCAGCCTCATTTGTCAACCTCATATGTATAATTCATGTGTGACATTTATTTTATTCCTGCTGGAGTGAACAGTTGCATGTTCCTTTGGCGAGGACAGCCAGAGAGGAGGCAGAGATAGCTGGCGAGGAGCTAGGAAACACTGGTGTCTGTGGACTGTCCTGTGGGCCTGTGTCGTGTGCGATACCGCTAATGAGTCCTGAATGGACACCGTGGCTAACGGTGAACCCTCTCTCAGGACACACACACATGCACACGTACATTGTGGACTTCACTCTTGAATCAACTGGTCACGTAAACACAGCCAGAGCAGGGAGGAAAAGAGGCTGGGGTGTGTGTGTGTGTGTGGGGGGGCTTTTGAGCGAGAAAAGAAGAAGAAGAGAAAAGAGAAAAGAGAGAGAGTGAGAGGTCAGGCGGAGAGAGGCAACTTGAGTTTACTTTTTAATGGCGGTTTAAAGACTCAGCAGAAAGAGCAGCAGTACTCTCTCAAACTATGAGTCAACTCTCTGAGAACTCTCATGCTACAAGTCATACTGAATTCACCATGTCCTCGGAAAGCAGTTCTGTGCTAAGGAAGCTTAAAGTTAACTAAAATGATCAAAACAGCTCATTATACTCTCTGAATGGTGACAGGCTGACCTGAAACTCGTACAATTATAACCCCTTTCAAATCAAAACAAAGCAGCACTGATCTCCAGCCTATTGGAGGGAAGAACCAGGGGGTAAAGGTCATCTTACAGAATTCACAAGGGTCTCTCTGATTGGTGGATTTAATAAATGGACAAGATTTTCTTTGGCAGTGAGCCTTAGGCTAAAGTAGAAGTGAAAATCCTCCTGCTTTCTTACCCCACCATTCCTATTTATGAAAGCTTTCTAATTTCCCCTTCGTTTTGTAGAGAAATGACTTTCATAAAAGGCCTGGTCTTGTATTGTGTGCAAAATGTAAGTGTTGACATGCTAGGAAATTGGAGGTTTTATGATGTGAACATGCAAAGAATGAAACAGATACCCCAGGCAGTCAAATATTTCCTGTGTGTGTTCGGTTTGGTGTGAAAAATGTGTCCGGGCTGCATTGTGGCCGGGCTGCATGCTGGTGTCAGATACCAGAATGGAAACAGCTAATCTATTAGATCAGCAATCAGTGAAAAGCCAATGTAGAAATCAGTCTCTTTCTCTATGGGCTTTGTGCAGGTCACCTCAACACACACACATACCCACACACTGGAGTTAGCCATCTAGCCTTTCAGGGCCTGTTTAAGGTGCTGGCCGTGGGCGGAAGAATGTAATGTGATAAAATGAAGGGCATGGAATCAGGTGGTCATAGTTTGACATGGGAGGACTGATAGGAAAACAAAAGTTCTTTAAGAGTCGGACACAACAGAGAAATAACGCATGTGCAGTTTTCCACACTGCAGTCATTTAGTCGAGTATTGAACCTTACAAATGTCATTTTTTACAAGGTGAAATAATTCGGCCAATGGGGTGAGATCATTTCACTTGGTTTCAAAACTTAACAATTATTTCACCCTATTAGCAACATTTTCACTTGTTTTAAGGGAGCTTTTAAGACTCAATACTAGACTCAATGTCTTGTTAAGATGGATAGTATTGCAGTGTATAAGAGGTTTAAAATAAAAATAAAATCCCTTCCTTACAGTAGGCTCAGTTCCACATGAGCAGAGCCTCTGATATCCCAACTCCAATAGCCAACATTTACTTGATGAAAATACTGTCAGATCTTCAGCAGTGGACCAGTGCTCTTCTGTGTATCAGTATTCATGGGTTCAGGGTATCGCTATGTGGGCCTTGCTTTTATTGCACACAACAGGGCTTTGTGTCTAACTGCATAGTTATGGGAAAGTAATAGTAGGGGAGAGTGGGAGCGTGCACAAGGATACATTCCTCCATAAATAAATGACAAGCAGAGAGTAACTGGAGGCAGGCAGGAGGTCTTGGCCCTCATAAGACCTGGGTGTTCATAAACAAGTGTTGCATGTTGTCTTTTAACTGAGAAGACCATCGTTGGTTACTTAACAGTGGCAGCTGAGAAAGAAAGAGCGACATTCTTAAGCTACAGGAGCGAGACACAATTCACTTTCAGAGTGTTCCCTTGTGACACTCTGAAAGTGGGAGGTATTTTTTGGCCTGGAATGGTGACAGTGAAAGTGAAGCGAGGCAGGTCGTTCACACCAGAGGAGGCAATTGTTGGGTTGGAAGAGCTTCTTTAATTATGGCTTTGGGTTGGCAAAGACTGACTTGGATTTGATTGTGATGGTGCATGTGTCATAGCCAACAGACACACTGAGTTAGAATGGATAGAAATGACACTTCCCGGGATATCATAGTAATTTTACTTTGTACGGCCAAGATGGCAACCTTTTCTATAGTTTTGCCATGGAAATGAGAAGTGTTTTCAAAAGTGTAGGCAATACACAAGACTCAATACACAAGATTTTCAAACAAACAATGCCTTTACCTTGGTAGCACATCAACTGTAGGGGACACACTGTATCAAATGTCGTAACCGTTGTGCCAAATGACCTAGGATGCTTAAAGGAAAAATCCACCCTAGCACACTTTAACAGCTAGTGACAATGTTCCTTGCATTTCTGGGCCCATTTTGTTGTTTGGTGGTATATTTTTCCTATTCCCGTGGATAACTGGCCAGACATAGATGATGTGATATCCCATCGAGCTATTGACAGCGCAGCTACAATAGAATTCTCCTCCATCAGCAGCCTCAATAGACCATAATGCAATGCAGCCTCAAGACATGTCACTTTTTCTCAACTGGAAAAACTCTCTCGCGCTCACTATGCTATCGCCATTGCTGTCGTTATTGCTCTCTCCACCTACACGTATAACCCCCTGAATGCAATAGGTTCATGTGCGTTCTCCGGGCATTGTTGAAAGTCATTCTGGGAAATGTAGGAAATCACTAACTGAAGTAGAACTGAAGTAGCCGAGGCAGGTTCAGGGCAAGTCCATACACCAAAAAGGAAATTCCAACACTTCATCACAAAATAACTCCTGGAATGTGCTGAGCATCACAGATCTATGATATATGACAGTGTAAGAGTATCAGAGGGTGGATTTTTCCCTTTAAACTGACAGGAACACCTTGCAAATCCTAGCGTGATATTCGTAAACCAAACCAATGCTGCCAAAATATGAACTAAATGACATGGTCTTGGTCTGTTGGCCTGCTAGCTGTCTGCCTATTGTGGCTAACAGCCTGGGTATGTGAGTGGGTAAGTGGAAGCAGACTTGTCTCCATATGTTAGACATTATCCGTCAGCTGCTCCATTGTGTTTGTTCATGCGCTCACCCCACCACTTTCAATTACATGGCCTGCAAACTAGGGCATTGATCTCCTCACGTTTTCCTGTGTCAATTGTTGACCCACAATGCCTTCTTGCGCATTTTGATCGGGTCACTTACATCAGCAGCTGCAAAGAAATGCACTCGTGCACAGATGCAGCCCCCACACGCAGACATGTACATAAAGACGTGTTTGCACAACATATATGAAGGCACCGACCATGTTTGCTATCTTCCAGGCAAACAGGACAGTTTGCACGTGTGTGTGTGTGTCCAGTTTTAAGAGGAGAGAAACGAATGTGTGTTTTGCCGGTACCTTCTTTTATACTGCTCTCTCTCTTTCAGCCCCTCTCTCTCTCTCTCTCTCTCTCTCTCTCACAAGCCCCTCGCCCTTGGGCAGCCTGAGGGGCGAGGGGCTTGTTGTTCTGTGTCCTGGAATGCAGTTGACTTTCTAAATCCCCACCAGTCTACCCCGGGGCTGCGGGGCAGGGCCTATCTCAAGCCCCCTTTTCCATGTGAGGTACGTCTGGAATTTGAAAGCCAGCAGTTAGCGGGGTTGCTGCTGCTGCTTCTCCCAACCTCAGTCTCTCACTGTCGCGGTGTGTGCTGATCTCAAAGTGCAATGGAAGAAGGAATTGGAGATGAAGAAAAAGATTGCTCACTTGGGGAAGGTAATGAGCTTTTGACATGCCACCAACAAATGAGTTCAAGCCTTTGGAGGTTTTAGCTATTCTGTGTGCTGAGTGTAATTTAGTTAGCAGTAGGGAAACCGTGTTTGGGAGTTAAAAATAGGCTTGGAAGGACATGTGACATGCTGTGGCTCTGAACTTGAGTGGGTGGGGGTTTAGGGATCTTTCACGACCTACCACCATGGCCTCTACTTGCTATTTTCTCAGACGCCTATTTGCTGTGCTTAACTGCTCCAGACAGATTTGTGCTTTGAGCAGAAGATCTGTGGAGAGAAATGCATTTCTTCTTCTTAATTACTGTCTTTCCTTTCAAGAGACATACTGAATAGACTGTCTTTCAAAAGAAATTCACTGTTTAGTGCAGGGTGAGTTTAGGTCAGAAGAAAACAAAGGGAAGTTGTATTGTTTTCATGCCTAGATTTGCATTGGTTAGATCCTGTGAAGCTACTTCTGCCTCAGCTCTAATGCATCTTTAAGAGGAAAACAAGAAATTTATTTTTTCATCTGTGAATTGCTGCATGCTTTCAAGCTTTCAAAGAAGAAGAGACGGACCACATAAAACCACCCGCGAAAAGGGGGCAAATAACTTAAAATATCCTCTCTGAACTGTTCGACCTAGAGAGGGAGAAATGTGGAGGAGCTGAACTCCCTAGTAAAGAGGTCCTTGATTTTCCACCATTAGCTTCTGAAAGGTACACATTATGGCTCTACCTGCCTGCCTAGAAAACAAGGCAGCAGAGCAGCTTTCTTTATTGCTCTCTCCCTGTATTTTCACACTCCAGCAGCCCTCCACGCCTCCTTTTCTCCTCCCATATTCCCTCTTCTCTTCTCTTCTCTTCTCTCTTATGGGATAGCTTTCACCACCAGTGCAACCCAACAGTAGCTGGTATACAGATTGATGTGTTGTGCTTGTACTCCCCAGGCCCTGATTGATTTATGGCACGATAACAGACTGCAAAGAGCTTTCTGTGCCCAAGGAGTTGTGTTTACTTTGTCCCCATGCTGCCCTTAAAATCAAATATTCATCTTCAACATCACTCTCTTGTTGTCGACAGGATTCTCATATGCCACAAAAGGGTGTAATGAGATAATTGTGTTCATCAGACACACGGTTGCTGTCTTAATATGAAGTTTTCCAACCATTACATGCTCACGCTTGTAATGGTTGGAAAACTAGTCTCTCCTCTCCAGGGTGTTATTCCAACTTAGTAGAGATGTATCACAGAACTTAATTAAAAACATCTAAAATACGAAAAGAAGAAACTTCCTCCTGATACTTTTAATTGAACAGACAGTTTATTGGCAACTGGCAGCTTCTGCTCTCTGTGGACATTTTTTTGCGTGTATAAACAGATGCTCTGGATATCATTCCCAAGTCTCTCCATTTGTGTCTCTCTGAGACGGATACTGACAGTTACCCCCTGGTTCTTTAAAGGGAAGAGGGCTGAACAGCTGCTTCAATTTAATGTTTTCATCACCAATATTGTGTCTGTCACATTAAATGTATTGCTGAAACGTGTAACGGCATGATGATGTAAAGAGGGCAGACTGTGTATCAGACAGTGTTTATCCCAGCAGCCCTTCTGGACAACATATTAACATGCTTCCCTCCCGATTTTTCACATGGAGAATCTTAAAAGAGAAGTGGTCTCACACTATCCAACTGTCCTCGATTGGCCCTGAAATGCCCTCTGCATAGCCTATGGAAAGATCACACGTACACGCGCACTCTATGTTGATGCCACAACAACAGTACAGTATATGTCTATTGACCCCTCATTTCTCTGCCCCCTCAGAGCAAACCAAAAGCAACCTGAAGGTAACCTCCCCAGAAGACGTCGAGCACCTGAGCCGCAGACAGGCCTCCCCAAATGGGACACCCCTGTCCCGAGGAGACCCCAAAGCCAGCCGCACCGTCCCTCGCAGGCACACGGTAGGGGGAGCCCGTAGCTCCCGAGAGATTCTGGCCATGCAGCCGCCAGACATGGACAAGAAGAGGGAGGCCTTCCTGGAGCACCTGAAGCAGAAGTATCCCCACCACGCCTCGGCCATCATGGGCCACCAGGAAAGGCTCCGAGAGCAGGTCAGTGGCTTGAGAGAAGCCTGGATGTACATTGTTGCTGTTTGGTTGGGCTCACGTGGTTTTCATGAGGATGATCCGGGTTTCATATCTATTGCTCATGTTACATCACGCTGCAATCTGAGTTCTCTCTTCATTCACTCAACTAATTTTTGTCTGTGGCTCACACAAAGAGGTCATCTCTGATATAAATTATATTTATATCACTGTTTGTCTATCTATATGTTCTGTCTGTTTATCTAGATAGATAGATAGATCAGAATCAGAATCAGAATCAGAATGGGGTTTATTGCCAAGTAAGTTTACACATACAAGGAATTTGCCTTGATCTGATGGTGCAACATTTAACAGAAGAAAAACAAGTCAAAAATGTAAGAAGGAACAAGTCAAA
>OOFE01017296.1:5835-23750 GCA_900323365.1 Monocentris japonica
CACATAAACCTGCTAAGGCTGTCACAAACAGAGGCACGGCCATAACGTGGCATAAACAAAAGGGTATTTCAGAGACTTAAAGGAAACATATGCTTAAGTCACACACTCGTCATAATAATGGGTTGATATGAGATCACTACTGAATGCTTTGACAATGACAATATCAGTATGGGTATCTATGGGTACAACGGTGATGTGCAACTATAATCACAGTAACAAATGCACTCTTGGGTATTATGGCTTATATACAGTTGCATGTATGCCGTGGTTGCTTGGTTGAAACCATTCATTGTATAAACATGAACACTTACTGAGGCCCCAGACTGGAGCTTGCTCTTAGTGCAGAAGTCATTCCGTTTCATTCGGCCCTCGTCCAGATCATCTGAGTGGCAGATCTGGTGTGGGGAGACACAGAAGTTTCACACAGTCACAGATTTTTAACCTTTATGTGTTTGATGAGGGAAGGTTAGGTGAGTGTGCATGCTCTACACCGACCTGCTTCACATTCATTGTTACACACATTCACACCCGGGAGCTGCCCAATACTTGCCTGGAACCAGCCTTTATGAAGCGCTGTCACACTCACTTATACACCCATACTCTTCTACTGTTAGCCACTGAGGAATTAGGGGTGTGCCTTACCCAAGGCACATCAACAGCAGTTATGGAGGGAGGAGAGAGCATTCATTTTACCTGCCCAGATTTTTATTTTTTTTCAGTCACAAGCATGCTTCAACCTAAAACCTTAAAATGGACTGTTATTTTATTATTACACACACACACACACACACGTGTGCACACACACACACACGCACATGCACACATACACACAACTCACATTAGTCAGGCTCTCCCAGAGGTGGCTGTTGACAGTATTCTGGTAGCTGTAGCTCTTCAGGTATCGGACAATGCCGATCTCGAAGGCCTCGGGAGTCAGGAAGTCTCGCAGCATATTCAGAATACATGCCCCCTAAAAATAGAAATCAGAGTACTGGCACCTTTTTGATTTTCAACTGCAAAATTGTGTTTCTTCTCTTTTTCTAGCATTTTTCTAATTTGTGCTACTAAGCTAAATCAGTGCTCCTTCATGCATTCATCCTACATCTACCCTGCATTAATACTGCAGACAGTTCTCTCTGAATGTTACACAATAGAATAAAATTTGTATATTGTAACATAAAAGTGTACAGTCTCTCAAATGACTAGCTAACAGACTATTCCTTGTAACTTGTGACAATGGCTACGCCTGTACACATCCACACATCTGGTTGGTCCCCTGTCATGGAGACAGGTGAATGGAGAGGCAGACCTTGTCGTAAGAGACATCGTCAAACATCTCCTGGATCTGGGTGGGGTTTTCTACAGGGGTGGAGACTGGGTGGGAGGAGCTGAGGGAGTCCACCTCCATGGCCTCAAAACACTTTCCCAAGAAGAAGTCATCCTGAGAGAGAGAGAGAGAGAGTTGTAAAGGTTATTTGTCTTGCCTCGTACAGACTGACTGAGTTCAACCACACCGGCTATTTTGAAATCTCAAAATGTAGAGTATCTGTAGAGTCAGTTCCCTGTGCTAGGCTCTCACCACGTGCAGCTCTGGGTAGGTGATGTCAACAGAGATAAACTCCATGAACTTGGCAAAACCCTCGTTGAGCCACAGGTCATTCCACCACTCCATGGTCACCAGATTCCCAAACCACTGGACAGGAAGGAGAACACATAAGAACAGCTTCAACATGCAAGGACGAAAAGCAGCCAAAGCTATCAAAAACAAAATAACATATAGATGAATATAAAGGTTTAGTCCTGTTAAGTTGTACTGTACACCTTAGACAGCAGATTCGTAGCCATATGCCAGACTCCTAGCCATAGAACGTAGCATGAGACAGTAGTTCCTCACTGTTTTTGATCAGCCACACCAAAAAATGTATAAAAAGTATTTTTTCCTTTTCAGGCTATTTCACTTAATTGCAAATATTAGACACAATTGTATATTTCTGTATTAGATATATCTGTTTCACTGGGAATCTGAGAATCACTGTCCCAGGGCGGTACACTCCCTGATAGACAAAACAGATCCAGTCCAGCTACCTGGTGGGCGAGCTCGTGGGCGATGACCATGGTGATACCCAGTTTGTCCGAAGCTGAGGACTTGTTGGGGTCGAAGAGGAGGCCTGACTCTCGGTAGGTGGTCAGCCCCCAGTTCTCCATAGCGCCTGACTGGAAGTCAGGGATCGCAGCCAGGTCTGTAGGGAATACATAATACATATACAAATACAAAATACATGTAAAAATAAACTGCAACAGCAGAATACAGAACCAACTTTTTCATTTTCCAAAAGACACTGCAGCATGCACTAAAAAGTGCGACTTCATCAATGTATACATTTGTATGGCAATAACACATGTTCTGTTTCCTCTGACCCTGCTTGGGTAGCGGGTAAGGGATATCAAAGTAGTCATCATAGAAGTCCAGCAACTTCACGGCAGCATCCAGTGCAAAGGCTGTCTGGTTAATCTTCTCAGGTGCAGCGTAGGCTGAAATCTAATGGGAGAGAATACGGAGGTCAGCTCACTCTTCTTTCAGGTAACGAATGAACTGCCCTCAATACAGTAAACTGTTCATGACCAAACAGACGGCTGAAACTACCCGTTGTATGTATGATAACCCATGACATTCAATGTATTTAACAATTTATATTCCTGCTCACCTTGATACCGTGTTGGGTGGTCCTGCTAACAGACAGGAAGTCAGATATGATGAAGGCCACCAGGTAAGTGCTCATCCTCACACTGGTGTCGAAGTGGTCCTCAAGCAAACCGCCTGGCAACTCCACTGTTTTCACCTTGGAAACAGACGGGGTGTAGTGGTGGGATGGAAAAAACAAAAGATTAAAAGGGGTAGATCAGAGAGGAGAAATGGGTGAAGTGGATGAGTATGTTGGAGGTTAGAGTTGTTGTATTAACCAAGTAGTTTAACAAACTGAAACTACTACTGCAGTAGTTCAGCAAGCATGCAGTAAAATTTACTGCAACGACTTTGTCTGTGCTTGAAAAAGTAACCTTGGCTTTGCCATCCCGATTCATGTGTACCTTGGGCATATTGGATATGGCTATGTGGCGTGCCTCCCGGATAATCTGTATGGTGAAGTTGGCTTTGAAGGCGGGCTCATCAAAACAGGGGAAGGCTGCCCGAGCACTGGTCGCTTCAAACTGGGTGGACGCCAGAACCCTGATAATGTATTAAAGTGAGAGTATTATTTGAGATAACATGGTCTTGATACTAATGACTAAATTAATGTGGTAATGATTTATTGACATTTAAATGCTAACAAGTAGCGCCTTTAACTGCAGTGAGTGAGAGAGAAGTTATTCAAAGTCTTACCGGACCTCTCCACTGCTGGTGCGGTAGGTGCTCTTGTAGAAGCCATGGAAGCTTTCTGACAAATTGGCAGCGAACTCTAGCTGAACTTCATACCTACTACCTTTGGCCAGCACCGTGTCTGACAGCAGGGCGAGCTGGTGGAAAGGAGCATACTCCAAAAACTGGAGAGGTCTCGCACCTTCTGGTGCCAAGAGCAGCACTTTGGATATCTGCATTTGCTTGGTGTGGAGAACGACTGTGCTTGTGTCTTCATGCACCTCCAGGTGAATACGAACAACACCGGTGAAGCTGAGGGTGGTCAAGTTGGGGTGAATGGTGAGGTTGTAGTGAAGGGGAGAGACGGATTTGGGAAGCCTCATCTGGTCCCAGGGGAATGGCTGGCCGCTGGTGGCTACTGGCGGTTCCCTGGCTTGGCCACGCTCTGGTAGCTGAGCCCCTAATGAGGGACAATAGGGTACGAGCAGCAGCAGCAGGACAGGAACTGCTAACATGGTGGCAACGGGGCACAAGGAACTTCTCACCTGTCAGAGGGTGCAAATGAATGAAGAAATATTAAAACTGAAGAGTTGTATTCCAAATTACATTTTCCAATAACATAAAATAAAGATAATACAAATATTGCCCAACAGCGGATTCATCCTGTAAAAGTCACCTGCAGAAGTTACCGTCCTTTGACTTGTGCTGTGACGTTTCTAAATGCTGGATATCATTTTGGTGCAAAACTCACCAAATAATTAATCGAGTTATTGCACAAATCCACAGTTGATAAGCTAATCAAGCCCATAGGCTCATAGACAAGGACAAAGACACACTGGTTGTAACATAATAGACATATGGACAGCAATAGTTTCGATTTCCCTCAAAGTCCTATTCATTCATGTCAACAATCGCTAGATAAAAGCGAGCATTTAACCAAAATTAAGACATACAGTAATATTATCTATTATTTTGCAACCTTAACACGAGTTTGCATTTAAATCTACACATATTTCTGCTCACCGTGTCCTTGTGAGCCTGCCTGTTTCAACCGAAATTAAGTGAAAGTGAAAATGTGACAAATGACGCAGGAGGAATGCATGCTGGGAGAAACCAGAGGAATCGCCATTTGAGGTCAAAATATAGCGCCAATAAATGGTGACATAACTACTGATTGTGGATAAGATGTTTTAATTTCCTTACGTCTTTTCATGTCTGCTCATACGCACTAGTGTCCAGGCAGCATGAATACAAATAATAAGACTCCTGAAGACTAATAAGAACACTTCCGGTCTATATAACAGTTACCACTAGAGCGCGCCATTAGTTCGGTTATAGCAAAGACCGTCTCTTTATTATAGCCAATATCTTAATGATGGCAGCTAATTTTAGTTACAGAATTGACGAAGGTTTAATGTTGCTTTTTTCAATTTCTGTTAATTAATTTTCTTCTGTCCAATTTATTATGGGCTTATTACAAAATTAATACTGTACAATATATAAAGCCCCACCTCCTCCTAAACCCCTTCCTATCCCATCCCATGGGCTCAATTTTTGGGCCAAGGTCCCTTATGGGTTATTTTTGGGCCATGGTCCCTTATGGGTGATTCACACCCATAATTGCTATCATATAATATTTGTAAACTTCTCTAAGTAGTAATACCTTGGCAGCAAGACACATTTCTTTGACCATTTCAAATGGGAATCACTCCATGTCCCCATATCAAGTCAAGTCAAGCCAAGTTGAGTTTATTGTCATTTCAGCCATACATGTAGCACATACAGCCAAACGAAATGTCATTCCTCACAGGACCAAGGTGCAAAAAACAGAACATAAGACATGATATAAATAAAGTTTCCACTTGGTAAGGCTTCAGATTTCTTCAAATTTATCTTGTGACCAGAGAACGCACTGAATCTTTAAAAGAAAAAAAGATCTTCAAGAGAGGGAATTGAAATTTCAGGGTTTGAAATAAAAACTGAAATATTATCCACAAAACATTTAGAATATCCAATGTTGATCCCTGTAATATTTCATTGGGTGCACTACCTCTGCCAGGGGCTCAAGCACTAAGGCAAATAAAAGTGGTGACACCTGGTATGAGTGTATATCCATTTTCAACAAAGGGTCTATAAAAACTCTACAACATTCTTTAATAATCTCAGCACAGAATCCATCAGGACCAGGAGATTGACCCTTTTGAGAAATCAAGTTGTATTCTCTGTTCAGATATTTTTGGAGGTTTACAGTTTCAACCAAAATAAGAAAGGTCCTTTTCAATGTAACCTACTGCGTGTAGACATACACACATGTGCACATAAAGGGATAAAGTCCATCCCATCTGCAAAACATTAATGAGTAAACTTTACAGTGAGTCGGTCTGTTTCTTACTGGTGATGACTTCTCAGAGTGCACTTATCCAGTGGTGCACAGATCATTTGGGACAATCAAATCAGATGGAGAAACAACATTTTTTCCTACATAAGCTCTGATTACTTCAGACTCACAACACAAGACTCATAACAACAGACAATATCAGGAGATATTCTGCCCATTTGGGAAAGATCACTGTCAGAGAAAAGAGTGCAAAAGTGAGCTTCAACACAAGGCCACTGGTTGTTGATCTGGGTATCTTGTCAAAGACCTAATCCTGGGGAGGAAAATGCTAAAGGAAGTGTTGATTGGAGTTCTGTGCGGTGCTGCCATGCTGACCGTGGGGATCCTCCTCGGGCACTATGGCATCAAGACTGGCAGCTCAGCACCAGCCTGGGTGGAGGACGTGGCACGGGACGTGGACGAGAGCCTCATTGAGAAGTTCCTGGCTGAGGTGGACAACATGCAGATCCGGGAGAACCTACGGTGAGTTAACGGTTGATCACATCTGATAACTTGTGACGTCCTCAAAACCTCTAGTAAGGCTAACATAATCCTTCTTCAGGAGTTCATTCATTGATTCATTTGATTTTTTGATTCAGTGTCTTATAGTGTGTCTTGGTAGAAATGAGCATACATGTGATGATTGATAGAGACTTGCTGTATACATAATATCCAATAGACAATGGCACCTTGGGGTTTCTCACTAAATACCATATTCCTAAAGGTTCCTTGAAGAATCACCATATGTTAGAGGGTTGTGGATGTCTTCAAGGAACCTTCTGGGGTTCCTCAAGGTTCCTCAAAGCCCTTTTAGTTTTTAGAAAGTACAACAGCTAGCACACAGTGTTTAGTTATTGGATTGGAGTTTTCTTCATCCATGTTCCTCCACAGGGAGCTGACCAAAGTGCCCCACATGGCCACCACAGCTGGAGACGAGCAGACGGTGCAGTACATGCTGAAGAGATGGCAGGACCCAGATACTGGTCTGGACCAGGCCTGGAGAGAGGAGTACATGGTCTACCTTTCCTTCCCTAACCCCAAAAAACCCAACAAGGTCACTGTAGGTGAGTCAGCCTGTTGACTTGGTTTGTGTAGCTACACACCTCATGCAGCAATCCCTGTGATAATATTGTTGGTCAGTTGTTCTCAACCTTTGTGCCTTCTAGTATTTGCAGCCTCCAGGCTTTTTCCAGTAATTAATCAAGTAAAATAGCCTGAAAAGGGATAATAAAAAAATATTATTTGGTGTCAGAGTTCACCATTGTGTACATTGTGTACTGCAACAGTGGGCATCACTCACCATTTGAGGGTCTCAAGCCAAAAATGTTGAGAACTACTGGTCTAGATTAAATCATCACAGTTAAAAGAAGCTCAGAGTAAAAGGATGATAAACAGTTAAGAGGTCTAGCCCAATGTTATCACAGACTGTCACAAATAAATATTACCCAGTGAGATGGAAAGTCAGTGTGTGTGCTTTTAGTAGGCTGCACTCTGTGGGAGCCTAATGGCAGTAGTGCTGTATGACATGCTGAAGTACAAGCTCAGTGCAGTTGATTTGTAACAATCTGTAACGTTTGGATGCGTCTAAAATTATTCCACAGAAGCCAAAAGTCCCCTATTTCCCAAACTACTCGTAGAATAAATGTAGTTCCCATTTCCCATCAAGAATCATAAAAAGCAAAACTTTAGCTGGGAAGAACATTTTGTTTAGAAACATCAGAGTAATACTGACACAGGCACAACTGCATTTCCCAAAGAACCAAACCGACCAAAAACACGGTTTGGTCTGAGAGTTAACTTCATTTTCATTATCTCTAACACTGCCTTAGCTTCATTCCTCCAGTGGCCCCATGAGTTTCAACTGTTTAGGATGAGAGGCTCCGTCACCATGAGATGTTTGTTTCAGTGAGCCCATCCATGGCTGTGCTGTACACGGCCAGAGAAAAAGAGAAGCCTTATGGTCCAAACCAAGAGGACCCTGAGGTGGTTCAACCATACGCTGCATACTCCCCTGCTGGACACACACAGGTAAAAATCCAAATTATGATTTTTCTTTCCTCTTTTCAGGTCATTTACTAGATAGGAAAAAGCTTAAATGATGCAAATATTCATTTTTTCCACAAGAAAAAAAGCCATTCATCACAATGATTACAAATATGATAAGAAATCTGTATATCAGAAATAAATATTTTTTTCAGATTCTATAAATTATCTCACAACCCCCTGAAAATCAACTTGCAAGTAAATTTTATTTTTTAGGGCCATAGTCAAGCTCACATGCACATAAGATTATATCAGCATGCCAAGTAGAAGCCAAATATTTTAATACAGTATGTTTAAGTAACCTTCAAGTAATGTATGCTTGTCAAACTATTGTGCACAGATGGATGGATGGACAGTTGGGTACATGTGCATGGGCAGATGGAAGATAGATTGGTAGACAAATGGACAGATAAAGAGATCGACTGCCAATGTTTATGTCACTCCCTGTGTTTAAATTACGCAAGCATAAGTCAAGTAGTAACTCTAGTAATAAAAATAAAAAAAAGTAGTAAAAATCACATGATTGTGACATCACACCATCGTGACCTTTGAGGCGCCTCTCTTATGTCCTGTTTACAGTAGTGCTCTAACACCACTCTGTCCTCTGTCATACACGATCATTCTGAGGTCACAGGAAAATTTTATTACATCTACTGTGCCTCTGACCCTTGCACTCCTTTACTTGTGATGGTTGCTTGTGATGGCGATCAAAGGATTGAAGTTTTTTTCTACTGTTGTACTCATTGTAAGTCACTCGGGATAATAGCATCGACTAAACGTCCACGTCACACGTAAACGCGGTGAAAAATGTGTCTCTTCACATCTGGGTTTGCAAAAAGATCACTATCCAAAGAGAGATTTTAAAAATGAACAGGGAGACTCTGGCTTTCAGTGTAGGTATGGAGGTGATAGACGAAAGCTTGCAATGTTAAAACCTAAAAAAGGTAAGAAGAATTACAATCGTGGATGACAAAGAAATCCCAAGGGGCTTATGAAGATGTCTCAACCCAAAATAAAATGAGAATTAAAAACAACATGACTGAAACTCAGGTGAACTGGGCAATATAACCAAGTGGCATAAAGACTTGCGTACAAATTGCATAAATAACAAGGAAAAAATAATGAAATAGCCCAGAATATTGCCTTTATCGGTCTTCAAGTGGCAGAAGTCAACGCCAGATATAAAAAGCCTTATTTTTTACTGGTGCCATAAAGTCTTGCTGTTTCACAACTAGAGTGATGTCTTCAAGGTCAAAACGTTTCACCTACCTTATCAAGTAGAGATAACAGTCAATGTTATGGAGTAGACCAAGGTAATAAACAACATATATCCATCGGATTTCAGGAGAGGAGGCCATAAAAGATTTCCAGACAACTGTGCAGTCAACATTACAAAAACTATATCTGAAGTCATAAAGTACCCATTATCTTTTCCATGTGGACTTCTCTGGTGCATATTTTTTTTATTTACATCTGTTTATATATTGTTTAATATGTAATAATGTGTTTACTGCCTGTTCTAAAAAGATCCTGGACTATATGAGAGCTAAAGCGTAGACACAATATTGGAAAGACCTCTAGTGCTCAGTGGGATCCTCCATATCTACTGAACTGATAATGATAGGACCGGACATATTTATGTACACCTATGTTTTGATGGGCAAGGAATACAATAGTGCTAAGGAAAACATCATAAAATGATGTTGCATGAAGAAATACAATGAATAACAACCGAGAACATTGCCATTTTACTATCTATGACAATCGGGCAGAATTAGAAGAATGCTCTGCTGACATAAGATGTAGATGCCCCAGATTTTTTCTACCTAATGAAGACAAATCAGAAATGGTACTACTTTATCCCCATAATACCATAAATTTGAGTCAGAATAAAGTAGCCCCTCTATCAGCTCATATTAAGCCAGCTGCCAGAAACTTTGATATTGGCCTAATGTGTGAGTTTCAGGAAAAGAGAGTTGTGCAGTCCTGTCTCATTGCAGTGAAGAACCATATCAAAAATCAAGCCATTTTTATTGTTTGGCAATCTGTAGAAAGTAACACACACTTTTATCTTCTCCTCCTATCTTTACCTAGATTCCTGCAACTCTCTTTATTCCTGCCAAAATAAAAAATCTCTCCAACAGCAGTTTGTACAAAATGCAGCTGCTAGGATTTTAACTGGTTCTAACAAAAGAAACCACCCCAAATCTGGCATCTTTATTGATTAGCTGTTAGATTCAGAATTTACTTTATACTTTATGCAGCCCCACTTCATGAACTAACAGGCGCTTGTATTTTTTTACATAAATATGTTCCATAATGCAGCTTTAAAGCATGGACAGGTTTGCCCCCAGTTACATTTCTGACTTGTTAGTCCCTTATGAACCTGTGTACAACCTTAGCTGATCAGGGGGTTTCTGGTAGTCAATAATTTGTGCTGCTGCTCTCATATATGCTGATTTACTGTACTAAGACTTTATTGACAGTGTTGACTTTAACAATGGTTTAATTGATTTGTTATTGAACAATAAAAAATGGTTTTAGGGGAAATTGGTGTACGCCAACCAGGGGAAACCAAGCGACTACCAGCTGTTGAACGAGACACTGGACCTAAGAGGAACCATCGCTATCACCAGATATGGAGGAGCAGGAAGAGCTGATAAAGTGAGTACGCCTATACATTACATCAAAGGTCCCATATTTTTCATAAATTAAATGACTTTGAAGACGAAGTCCTCATAGGCAGAACCTTTTATTATTAACTTAACAAACTACTTTGTTTCCACATGAACAAAATAAAAAGTGAAAAAACCTGTGAGAAAAGGAAAGGGTTTCTAAAAATGTTTCACCATAAAGGAACAAGTAAAACTTCCTTAGTACTGGTTACATGCTAGTCAGCTGTGAGTGTTTTAGCAAGTAATAATTGTCAGTATTTTCTATAACATGGAATAAAAAAAACTCTTTTTATCCTGAAATCATGCAATCATGCAAATAAAATGGAAAACTTTTATTATCAAGATATTGTACAATCCATTGTTTAACACACAAGGTGTGAGGTGAGAGGTGTATAAAGCTTGCACATACTTAATAATTATTGCACTATGAGGCGTTATCTCACTGAGTCAATAACGCTCCAGTAGTCAGTCAGTATGATCTACAAGCCAAGAGGGGTTACCACACGTTCAATCATGTGAGTGAAACAGGGCCATCAGATGGCCTATAAAGATTACTGCCAAAGTCAATTCAGACATGCACAGTTCAAAACTGACTTCATCAAAATCCCAGATAGATAGATAGATAGATAGATAGATAGATAGATAGATAGATAGATAGGAATCAATAAAATTGTCAACCAAATGCCATATGTTTTGTCTCATGTCTCATCCAGGCCATCAATGCAGCACCCTATGGCGTCGTTGGGGTGCTTGTGTACACAGACCCTCTGGACATCAATGATGGTCTCATGTCTGATATAAACGAGACTTACCCTCACTCCTGGTACATGCCCCCCTCTGGCGTGGAGAGAGGTTCCTTTAACAGCCGCTATGGAGACCTGCTCACACCGTACCTGGCTGCCAAAGGTAACCAGTGGCAATACCAGCACAGAAATGTAAAGATGTACCCATTGTCGAAGTCCCACTTTTTACTGCTTGCTGAAATACCGCTGTACTTTGGCTCCATTACAGCTACAACGGCTACCACTGTATAGATACACATAAACTAAAAAAAAAATCATTGACAATAATATAATTCATGAGTCACTGTTATTGCTTATTTTGCAGAGGAAACCTATCGAATTCCAGTTGAGAACATTACAGGGATCCCTCCTATTCCAACTCAACCAATTGGATTTGAGGATGCCTACGCATTAATCTGGTGTGTGATAGGACAATCCTGCTTGCAGAATTCATTTGTCACAAAAAATGTGATTGATAATAAATTAATTCTACTGTTTGTGATTGATCATCACAGTGAGCTGGGTGGAGGGGCAGCTCCAGCTGGATGGCAGGGAGGATTTAACTGCACCTACAACTTTGGGGGACCGGGGTTCAAACCCACAAGTTCCTTCAACAACAGGTTTCCACCAACAAACTACATTTAAAGCTCAAGTCAAGAACTTTATTTGTCACATACGCATACAGGATGTGCAGTGAAATGAAAAAGTGGCAATGCTCACGGGATTGTGCAAAAAACAACAGTTGCAAAAAAACAATATTTACAGCAAAAAACAAAGCACACTATTTACAATAGGTATCAAAATATAAAATATAAAATATAAATCTTGTGTAGTTGTAAGTGTATGTCTATGTGTGTGTGTGTGTGTGAGCTGCATTAGACAATATATTTATATAAAAGTGCACCCATCTTATCAGCTTAAACCATGAAATGGGGCTATAACAGAGAAGAACATCCCATATCGACCTCTGAATTTGAACCTCTGTTCCAGTGATGTGAAACTGGACATCTACAACCGTGGAGAGGTGAAGAACTCTTCCAATGTGATGGGAGTCATTCGAGGGAGCATCGAGCCAGGTGAGGTGTGACCACATCCACTGGCAAAAATTCAGCCGTCACTTGTCATCTATTTTCAACTTATGGCTGCTTTGTTTTAAGGTTTCTTTGTGTGTGTGTGTGTGTGTGTGTGTGTGTGTGTGTTCATAGACAGATATGTGATCTATGGGAACCACAGGGACAGCTGGGTCCACGGTGCCATTGACCCTAGCAGTGGGACATCAGTCATGCTGGAAGTGACCAGGGTGCTAGGCAGGATGGTCAGGCAGGGTAAGGAGAGCCATGACTGACTGGCTGGCTGGAGATTTGAAGACTAACATACTGACAAACTGGCCAACTGATATATGACTGACTGACTCAGATATATATATTTATATTGTCCCTCTGTGGCAGGCAAATGGAGGCCTCGCAGGTCCATTATCTTTGGGAGTTGGGGGGCGGAGGAGTTTGGCTTGATTGGATCTGCAGAGTACACCGAGGTGATTTTCAATCAATCCACAAAGTGACTAGACACAACAAGCAATAATTAAATGTATTTCTAAATGATTTTTTTACATACCTAGTGACAATGAGAAATTTAAACTCGCTCTTTACTTTCCCTCAGCAATACTTCGCCAAACTCAGTGAACGCACCATTGCTTACATTAATGTGGACATAGCTGTATTTGGTAAGAAGAACTGCAATTGCTACCTACCAGTGAAAAGTCTAAAACCAAATCTTTATTACAGAAAAAAGACACGTGACTGAAATCACAGCAACAGTAACATCATCTCTTGTACAGTTCTGCCTGTGTATAGCTTACCTGTTTACAGCTTCAAGATTGGCCGTTCCATTGTCTCACTCTATGAGTTCAGCTGTACACATGCGGCCAGCCATTGTAGAAGTCATACTTTTTACTACATGCTTGGGGAATTACTTCTTCCCTTTGTCTCTGTCCCCAAGAGGAAGACTTTGGAATAATCAGGTTTTGCTCACTTTTCGGCCATATCAGTTTCTGAGGAATGTTAGGCCTTGTGCCTTGGAAGCTTACAAATCTTTAGTAACACTAAACCAAATGCTCTATGCTCCACTCTTTAGCCAACGCCACCCTCAGAGCTTCAGGGATTCCCTCAGCACAGAACGTCATCTTCACAGCCGCTAAACAGGTGAGGTCTTGTCAGGGCAGGACAGTGTTTCTCTCGTTGGGTTCCTGGGTAGCACCACTGTCCAAAGCAGCTCTTATGTCTTTGTGTTGTAGTGGATAGAGTGGAGCATTTAGCATTTATGCTATCTATGGATGCTAATTATGATTATGGGACGTAATGTAAGCCACAGGGAGAGAAGAGAAGACCTACAGGCCTACACTATGGAAAAGCACAATATTTTGAGAGATGTTTTTATCAGTTGTCCTTGGCCAATATGAGCGGTTCAGGGTTAGGCAAGTTAATCACAAATCACACATAAAACATGCAGTTTTAATCAAACAACCTCACGCGGGGCAGAGGTACAATGTATCCTTCTTTTCATTTTACATGTGCTTTGGTCTGGTATAATATAGTAATAATATACACTATATTACTATAGTATAATAAAGTATAATGACAATAGACTTGAACTGAATTGAACAAAAAGTCTTTTGGGAAGGGAATAAGTTTTGTAGCCTTTGTTCCTTAGTTTCAACAAGGTTTGGGAGGGACAATAGGTCCTACTGAGACCAAATGACTCATGGCCTTTTGATCACTGAAGGCTCATTGTATCCTGCAGAGTGAGTACGCCAAACTGTCTGAGAGCTGTTTGTGAGATACGTAGATTGTAAAGTAGATGTCACGGTGAAGGCTTCAGGTGTCTTGCATGGTGACTGCCTTGTGATTTAGCATGTAATGAGCCCCCTTGGGCACCTGGAATGCAGCATCTGTGGCCTGGTGTCACCACAGAGTGACGTTGTTGCATGAAAGTGTGCTTGCTCTCCAGGTCAAGGCACCTGGACTGGACTCTACATCTGTGTATGACAATTGGCTCCGATTTGCCAACAGAAGCAGTCCTGCCTATGGTACCATTCCTAGGTAATGAGCTACAGTTCCACCTTTCTGTGATGGGCAATGATCCTACAACTTGCACCCACTAAAAGAACTAACTTATACCATTGAAATGTCCTTCAAGCAAGACACCAAACCCCAAATTACAGAAGACGACTCAGGGGTGTATTAGTAGATGTGAATGTGTGATGTGAATTGAGCATGCTCAGTCAAATTTCCCCGAATTAATAAAGATAAAAAAAAAACCCTCATCTGGCCCTCATGGTCATCACAACAATACATGATGCACCAGATATGACAAACATGTTTTGTTGCTTTTTTTGCTCATGTTTTAAGCTTCTTCTGCAAGATAATGATATTTTAAAATGAAGCTATTGCCAAGCTTGTTAGTCCCTTTCGTATGTGGTTTATTACCCATGTTTTCTAGTGATTTGCATTGTGGGCATGTTTGTACGATCCTCTCAAATTTTGTGCTGATGTTCTCTTTTCCTTGCAGGGTGGGATTCCTGACAGGAGCAGGTAGCGATTACGCTGCCTTCGTCCATTACCTGGGGATCACCTCAATGGACATTTCTTATACATACGACAGGGTACAATACTAGAACTTGTAGTAGAAGTAGAAGTCACTATCTGGTAAGTCTGGAATGATCTGGAGGACAGACTAACCCTGATACCTGCTTTTCCTCTTTTCTCTCTTTTGTATGGGAGAGAACATCACGTCAAACCACCAAGCAGAACATATTAGGCTAAAATGTCAACTTTTAGAACGGGTTCACCTGTAGTTCCTGTGTCTTCATCCAATAAAGTAGAAAATAGAGAAGGGTATATATTAGGTAAAAGAGGACAGACTAGTTAGACATATAAACCCTAGCATGGGCGGTCATTTAATTCCTATCATATGAACATTTTGTTTCATACAGACTAAAACAAAGGCTCGAATTTATCCTGCATACCACACGGCGTACGACACCTTTGACTACTGCTCCAGGTTCATTGACCCCGGTGAGCAGTGCTGGCTCTCCTGCTATCACATATCACACTTTCTTGTGTTGAACTTCTTACACTGTAGTAGCCACTATAGAAGTCCCCCTTCATGCATTTATCCTGCATAAGGACTACAGACAATGCTTTCTTCAGTATGATACAGTAAAGCAAATTAGACCAGACCATTCCTTCAACTTCTAGACAACTTTCAATGGCTGAACTTGAAAATATAGAAAATACAATAGTAGGTCACCAAACATGCAGTAATAAGCAGGACTTCTACAATAGCTACATCTTTCTATAATTTACCAATGTACAGTCTTTTTCCTTCTCACTTTCTTTTTTTCTGTGTATAATGTCTCTCTCTGCTACATCTGTCTCTTCTCAGGGTTCATCAGTCACCAAGCTGTTGCCAGGACAGCGGGGAACGTCCTGATACGATTGGCCGACAGCCTAGTGTTGCCATTAAACTGCAGTGACTATGCCGAGAGTTTGGAGGGCTACCTCGACAAAGCACTGGACCTCTACCAAGATCAGCTGACAGCTAAGAAGATCTCCATGGGTAAGAACAGGAGGGCGAGAAGGGGGTTGTGTCTCGATGGAGCAGTAGTAGTGGCCAGACCTAACACACACTAATTGGTGGGTTCATCACCTCGGTTGGATTTTTTCAAATTTGGCCAGAAGATATACAGTAGATTTGCTCCTATTTGGGGTTTTATGTTTCAAAATGAGACTGTGGGCCTTAATTTGCTGGTTTTTACTTGGACCAAGCCAGCTGAAATGGGAGTACCTCTTGTGTTAATCCATTACCCCTGATTGGTGGATTGACTACAAGTTTGATGCTAGTGTTACATTACTTCTGATTGGTGGAGCTGACTACAGCGTCTTGGGACTCACATACCCCAAACGCCACTGATATGGCTGGAACAAGCTACAGCAGAATGGATGAGAACAGAATCAGTGATATAAAATGGTCACTTTAGAGACAAACAACAGAAGCTGCATCTATATCAGTGGGTAAGAGGCTGATACTAACAGTCACAGGGGATTAGAGAGGGTGAAATCCTTGCTTAGGCTGTTGAGTGGATCTCTATCTCGTTTCAGAACCACTAAAAAGGGCAGTGGCCAAGTTTCGCTCGGCTGCCATTGATTTGGACCAGGTGATTCAAGGTTCAGACCTGGCAAATGAAACGTAAGAGCACGAACGCATACACACACATTGTATACTCCCTACCCCCCACAAAGAAAAATGACAAGCCACCCACTCTCCCTCTCCATCTTCGTCTTAGACCACTGAAGGTCAGAAGAATCAATGACCAGCTCATGCTCCTGGACCGGGCTTTCTTAGACCCCCTGGCTTTCCCAGATAAATATGCCTACAGGTAAGAAGACGATGTGCCAACCACCTATCTCTTTCACCTGTGAACATCAGCCCTGCCCCCCTCCTGTCAAAACCCAGCGATCATCCTCCACTCTCACTGTTTGTCATTGTGCCCAATAAAATTCCTTCCATCTCTTTTTCTGTGTCTCTCGCTCATATCCTTCTCTCTGCTTCGTTTCTTTGTTTCCCTGTCTATAGCCCTCTCCTGGTGGCATCAGTCTTACCAGGAGAGGTTTGGTGATGGTACCTCAGCAGTAGTGAAAATTTTTATGTTGAGAAAAGCAACGTGTATGTTTTTATGTTGAGAAAAGCAACGTAACCTCCCATCAGCTGCTGCATCATGTTTTCACGTGTCTTGCAATGTCAGGCATGTCATCTGGGCCTCCAGTGACGCCAGGCAGCCTACCTTCCCGGGTTTGGCTGATGCCTACGCCAATGCCAAGTCATCAGGACTGGCCAGCGACTGGGACAAGGTGCACCACCACCTGTCAATCTTGAGCCAGGCCATCGAGGGCGCCGCCCACACACTGGTTGACGTCATATAGAGATGGACGAGGGACAAGCCAAAACTAACTCAGAGAGAAAAAAAAAAGAGAGGGACCTCCACCCAACCTGAGCACTGAAAGAATGGGACAGAATACATCCAGACAGGAACATCCATACACACACCCAAGGCACTACAAACACTTAGCACCAACACTACACACTATCAACTCACACACACCTTAGAACATACACTTTGTGATATATTTTGTCTCATACTACAAATACATACTGATTGTATTTGATGAATTGGGCCACAATAGGCTTAATTGTGTGGTATTATGTGATTATGTGTTTTGGAACTCAGTGAACAAAGTTCATAGCTGAATCTCAGGCATGAATCTTTGTGATGTGTTCAATCTCTGTCATAGAAATGAAATAACAAGTTTGATCATTCTTTTCAATAAAGCACATTAAAATTAAATTGCCTGAGCTGATCAAAGTGTATTTTCAACCTACTGTTCAAACTTACTTTCACTGAATGGAGAATACTAGAATGCAGGTCGCTGATTTCTGTTAGATTTATCTGTCTGGGTGGGCGTCCCTCTCCTCTTCCTAAAATCAGTTACCAACTCTTTGAGCTTCATAACATTAAGGTTAAAGTAGTTTGTATCACACCAGTTGACAAATCTCTCAAACTCCTATATAAACTTGGTTGTTGCCATTAGAAATGTAACCAACAAGGGCAGAGCCACATAAGACGG
>OOFE01017306.1:27866-49008 GCA_900323365.1 Monocentris japonica
TATTATTTTAAATAAACTCTTTCTAACGAGTTTAAGTTTTTCACGGTTCAAGCTGAAGCAAGCACAGTTCCTTTTGCTTTCAGCTAGCCCGAACATTTTCTCCAGGAAATGGACTTTTCTAGTTAGCTACTGTATGATAATGTCAACTGGCGACCATGTCTGATGAGTCTTTGTGCCTGGATGACAGGGTTCTCCTGGAGAGAGAGGCGCTGCTGGCCCCGGCGGTCCCATTGGTCTGACAGGACGCAACGGCCCCCAGGGACCCCCCGGCCCAGCTGGAGAAAAGGGAGCTCCTGTGAGTACTTCCTCTTTCTCTAACTTTTTTGTCTTTGACACACTCACCCAGTCAAACACTTCCTTTTGACACCCAGTTTTCCTTTTGAGGTAGAAATCGGAGATGATTTGATTTTGACTGCTGATAATTGATAACTGTGGTACATGTTATGTTCAGGGAGAGAAAGGTCCCATGGGTCCTGCTGGTCGTGATGGTATCCAAGGTCCTGTCGGGCTTCCTGGTCCGGCTGGTCCTCAGGGACCCCCTGGAGAGGACGGTGACAAGGTAGAGTAGAGACGGTTTGCCCCTGTCTGCAACATCAGTGTGATGCACTTTACCCCAAGGATCTCAGGGTTAAATGTCAACTCTAGAGGATCAAATACTGTTCAAAACACCACAAAAACACATACTGCACATGGTGAAAACTTAGAGACACTTGTTAACATGGAGACAACCATCACCTCTAATGTGTTTTCTCCCCTCCTTTTACAAACAAAAAAATATGGGAAATATGATATTACAGTTTGGCAGCATAAGTGAAAGCAACGCATGTCTTTGGAGTTGACAGGGTGTTTCCAAATGTCTTTGAAAATGTGAGGGTGACATATTTACTTTCTTTGCATGTTTGATATTTTTACTTCCGTCCATCATTATAACTAGAAATGGCAGAACATGTCATTTTCAGAGATGGGTTGTTGCACTCAACATTAATAACCACGCTTTCCAGAGACACACAAACAACTTGACATACTATATAAAAAATACAGTACTTAACACACATACAACAGATAACTCACACAGTACACTCACAGCAACTATGCTAGCACTCTCTGTTTAGCCTCAGGCCAGTAATGACAGAAAATATCATTATCAGTGATAGATTGTTGCACTCGATAACCAAAATCAACATGTTTTCTACTGGCACACAATTAAGCGTGCACTGGAATGCATAAAAGACACGATTCTTTACAGAAATAAACAAAAACAATGTGCTCACCAGCAAAATACCATCTCCACAGTTAATGCACCCAACCACAGATCAGCATCTTTTAAATCTGTGATCATCATACACTTCCAATCCCTGTCACGTCCCCTATCACACCATATTGTCAATGATAGTGCCACTGGAGGTAGACAGGGAGCCAAGTAATCAATTAATTGCAAACATTTGCCCAAGGTCTTTGTGGGCCAATCAAATTAGAATCTCTCCAGTAATATTTACCGACCAATCACGGTAAAGGTGACATCTAAAGATATTGGATTTGGACTAAACATGGGAGGCAAAGCTTTTTTAAGATGGCGAGGTAAGATGTGAGCTGTGTGCTGTTTGTCTTGCACTACAGGGAGAAGTTGGTGGACCCGGCCAGAAGGGAAGCAAAGGAGACAAGGGTGAACTAGTAAGTCTCTGTTTTCTCTCTCTATCGCTTGATATTGTCATTTTAAATGAGTTTTAAATGCTGTTGATAATCTATGAACATTCAAGAAACAATATCACTCTACTCTAAATCTTAACTCAACCCGGGTGCTGAATCCTCAAATGAACATAGAATAAATGAAAGAACACAGGTTGTTATTTGCCAGTGTCACGCTGAATAAGGTCATCTTGCCCTAAGCAGCGTGCAGCATATAAAGTATAAGATATTTGATTAACGCTTTATTACACCTCCCTGGGCCCTACACATCTCCCTTCCCACACAATGTAAATACCAATGTACTTTCTCCACATCATAAACCTCCTTTTTGCTTTTTTTTATTTCAGATATTTGTTATTATATATAACATATTAAGAAAATCTAATGTATTTTCCTGATGGATAGTAGGCCAAAAATGTTCGGCCCATCACGAAAATGAATTAAATATTGAACTATATTTGCCTTGCTGAGAGCAATCGCATTTCTTCAGTTAGACATTCTGCATGAGGCCAACGCACTGTGCAATCTGAGCGTGTAGATGAATGCGACATGTCTACCTTGTTTAGGCCAATGATCTAACTGTGTATCTCTTTGTCTGCAGGGTCCCCCAGGTCAAGCCGGTCTCCAGGGTGTGGTCGGAGCTCCTGGTCCAGCTGTGAGTCTCACTTCCTCTGACCAAGTCACAGCAACTTTACTCACTTGAAACATTGTCTTCCCGTCTCACTTTGCCCTTATTCACTGTGGATGGATTATACCACCAAGGGGTGGCAGGGCAAGCACGTTCTATCCCCTGTACATCATGCATCCACCCGTGCAAGTAACCACCCTGTCAGCTAGGTTGTAGAAACAAGGGCTTATACATCACAGCATCAGTTACATTTTGATCATTTAACCACACATGAATGTGGGTCCACCAATCTTATCTCATATGTCCAGTTGGTAAACCGTGCATGCTCTTATTCACTTCAAACACTGATTTTCCCCAATGAAAAAGGTTCCTAACCTTTATTGGCAGATTGCACCATAGTGAAGTCAAAAACTTCACTCTTGTGACCCCAACATTTCAAATGCATTGGAATTGCTCACTTTCTTGTGCTAGCAATGGCAGTGACCTTCCAGTTATGAGACATTCGCACTCACCATTGCTCTACTCTTCCAATCATCTTCATGTATGACCTGATATGGCACCAAGAACCAGTTGAACAGCCCTGTATACTGCAACACATCTCCTGTTCCCATCCATCTCATTAACACTACAGGAAAAGTCCTGTTTCTACAATAGCTTATGGCCCGAGGGCAACTAGCAGCTCATTGCCGTAAATTATCAGGCCTTAACAACCATTCCAGCATAAATTCAGCATCTGCAGTGCTCTGTAGGGGCCAGAATAGGCCTGGTGAGATGGATTGCCGCTAGCAGGTAGCACACACAAGCTGAATAACAACAAATTATTTAACAGTGGTTTGTCCTGGTGAGTCACTCTGCTCATGTGCATTCATACCTTCACAACTGCATAGATTTAAGTTCTGGCTCATGCTGTGCCGTTTCAACTCTCTCCCCATTTCTCTCTCTCCCATTGTTCCTCATTACATGTCTCAATACTGTTCTTTTCAATACCGTTACTGTATCCATCCCATTTCTCAATCCAGGAAAAATTATGGTGTTAGTGGGGAAATGAAATACCACATTTGCACTCATTGTATGTCACGATGGAAAATAGTGTCAGATAAATGCTGACAATGATGGAAAAAACTATGAATGGGGGACAAGTGTGTACCCATCATGTTTGTTTCTTTGTTCATTTGATGTTTGTTTGTTTATTCACTTTCACCTGCTTTTGCATGTGTATCATGTCTCAAGGCCTACCCTCATTCAGTGGCACCAGCTACACTTCACCTTTCAGATGGGTCCATATGAAAAGGGCTACAAGCACAAGCAGGACACATGGCTGGTTATGATCCCCCTGACTTGCTGTGGTGGGGCTCAAACCGATTGGCTGCAGGACAGTCTCTCTAACTATCTGTCCACCTTCTCTCCCACACCTCCAACACTTTCTCACTCTACCTGTAATGGCCTCACATTCACTTCTAAACTATTCTGCATTCACAACCAGCGCCCGAGGCTGCTTAAATGTCTCAGGGCTCAGCAAGAGCCCCTGGAGCTCTTTCAAGTGCTGACATGTGTTTGAAATGAAAACTCCCAGTTTGTCAGCACTTCACTCCCTCCCTGTAGCCTCCCCCTTCTCTCCTCCTTAGCCTTATGCACCTCTGACTTCACAGATGAAGTCAGCGTATTTCACATGCTCTCTTTACCCTAACCCTGTGGCTATTCTGTACTGTAGCCTATGTTCCCTGATGAGGAGCTTTGGTAGGTTGGCTACTGTTCCTCGGGTATCCAGGCACCATGATGGCTCAGTGGTTAGCACTGTCACCTCAAAGCAAGAAGCATGTGGTTTTGATCTCCAGCTGTGTGCAGTTTGCATGTTTTCCCTGTGTTGTTGTGGGCTTCCTCTACATGCTCTGGTTTCCTCTCACACTCAAAAGACATCCAAGCTAGGTGGCTTGAACACACTAAATTGCCCCTAGGTGTGAATGTTTTTGGACCCCAGGAAGACTAGTGGCCGCTGAGGCGTCAGCTAATGGGGATTCGAATAAAGAATACATATGTTTTGGCTCTTATGAACTTTGACCTCCCACAGGGCAGTGATGGTGAGTCTGGACCCAGAGGTCAGCAGGGTATGTTTGGCCAGAAGGGAGATGAAGGATCCAGAGGATTCCCCGGTCTGCCAGGACCCATCGGACTGCAGGTAAGTCTACAGCAAATCCACATCGTTGCACACACACACACACACACACACACACACACACGACAACCTGATCACGTTGAGCACAACCTAGGCGGCATGCATATTGGTTCATTTCTGTCAAAACCAGCCATAACAGAATGAGTTCCTCTGTTCCTTTAGACCCTTTAAACCTACAACCTTTCATCTCTCCTTACATCATTTACATTACATCCAAACAGAGCATAATTTATTAATGCAGCCTAATAACACTTTGTATTGCTCCTGAGCAAATAATGCTTTTTCCCTTGAAGGTCTTACCCTAGCACAGACAGTGCTAAAAATCCATCACCATTTCTAGCATTTTGCATTTGGCATTTTGCCACCGCATTAATGGTAGAGAAGGTGCCATTGGTTTTCTGCTTATACTTCATCATTATCATGCAGTAAATTGCAACCCTGCAGCACTCCCAGGCCCAAATAAGGGGCCAGCTGCTGTGACAGCCCCTGTGTTAGGGATATATTTTGAGAGAATTTCAATCTCTATATTTTACACAATGTGCAGTAATTTATTTCTGCAGGGGCAGCACCTCAGGGGCCGTTAGGGACTCAGTGTCCTGTTCAAGGATACTTTGACCGGGATGAACATGTTGTTTGTTGTTGGTATTGAACCTGTGACCTTCCAGTAATGGGATAGGCTCTCTATCCACCAGGTCACCACGCCTACAGAATGCAACTAAACGCTGCAGAGGAGAGGGATGAAAAACGATGTGAGGACGGTTCTCCACCTCAAAACACATCTGTTTATCGCCATTTATCTTATTTGTTGATGGTAGTAGTTCAATAGTAAGGCATAGGGATGTTATTTATGTTATTATATAGGGTGTAGACACATATAAGACTTATTGATTATATTATATTGATATACTAAAACTTACATCTAAAGCAAATGAGGGTATAGATTTAGTCTGCTTTGCTTTACTCTACTTTCCTTAAAACTGCAGAAGAGGGAAAGGAGAACAAAAGGACAGAGCAAATTTAAGCCAATCAGCTGAAGTTGAAGAAACTTGCTTTGGTGGCAATGAATAAAGAAACAGCACACTTCTCAATGTGTTCAAGTCAATTATCCAAGGACTCACTAAGGATGAAATTAGAGCGAAGCCCTGCTGGTCAATGGGGCCAGATAACATTGTTATTAAGTGCAATTGGCTTTTAATTGGGCATAATGCACTCAATCTCCACTCTTTTAATTATGTTTGGCTAAGATGCCCTTCAATAGATGGCTGCAGCCACTGCGAGCTCAGCTCTTCAATGCAATTATCTGTTGCATTAAGGATTTTTGACTGTGGGGGAATGAATGGCTTTGATTTGAAAGCCTTCCATCGGTTGGGGTTCTGTTTGCCGTGGGATATTGGAGTCCTTGCTGAGCGGATGAATTCTTCAGATTAAGAGGTTAAGATTTGGACATGGAGGAGAGTAAATATCAGATTTGATTATACGGGAATGTCCTTATAGTTCAAGGCTAGTGTGGAAAGAGGAGGGAAATGCCAAGTCATAAGTAAACATGTATTGATCTGCTTGAAGTATCTGAGTGCCAAAGAGGAGTTGTGTGTGTGCGTGTGTGTGTGTGTGTGTGTGTGTGTGTGTAGTGTGTTTATGTCACTCCAGACGTAATACTCCTCTTCTTTCCTGCCTTCCAGTCCACTATAGCACGTCATTTCCAAACCAGCCTAACAGGTCCAGCATTCATCAAGTCTCCATCATATTCATACATTATCCATAAATGAAGTTGCTGATTTATTTATTTTTCCATTCTTACTACCTGCATCCATTACGACCACGACCAAGGTCCCAATCAAAGCTATTTACAAATTGGCATTCTCTGCCATTGTAGAGGTGCAGTAAATCAACCAAATGGGCTGAAATTACACATATATGATCGTAGTGACTGATACCCCTGTCATTTTGGTTTTACAGTAACTTATTACCGCTGCCAGTTGAGTTTAACTAACAGAACAAATAGTAACTGCAATTGCGCAGGTAGGCAATAAACCACAGTAGCAAGTGAGGGCTCTTTCATTCTCATCACTTATTGTCCTGAAGATACACCCTTCCCAAGTCGTATTCAAACTGTTTTAGTCAAGCATGATTGAATCCCAAAGCTGAATAATGCGCACCGCCTGCACCGTCCCTTTTGTTTCCGCTTTCCCGTGGACATAGACGGATGGAGCTCCCACCCTCTAATTTACACAGGCCGATTATACCCGAGCCTCCTGTAGCCTTTAATTACAAGAGGTGCTCTATTTGACTAATTGTGTGTTTACATCGGAGGGGTTCTGGGTGTGTTAATGTATTGTCAGGCACGCTGAATTATAGAGCCCCTCTCTTAACACGCATCATCAGAAAGTATTCGTTAATGAGCAGCCAAAATTTCAAATGTGCCGTGGTGAGATGTCTCAGCTGTTACCTGAGATGACCTTTTACTTTGTTCACAAGATTTAAGAGGTGTTTTTTCTCCTTACCAGGGTTTGCCCGGCCCACCGGGCGAGAAGGGAGAGAATGGAGATGTAGGACCAATGGTGAGTGTAGCTTTTCTATTATTTTTTCTCTCTCGTACAACCCATCCAGGTGGGAAATCATATTGATTGTTCATACAGTTTGGCTGGTGGCTGATAAGTTTGGCTTTTCAGGTGGTTTTGAAGTCTATGGAAGATCTATTGTATTCAAACAACCATTTCAGCTGGTAAAAATTTATAGTGACTGGTGAAAGCTTTAGTTTCCAGTTTCCACCCCTGCAACATATAAAATAAGCCAAACTAAGTATACTGAACACGACATCCATCTTTGCTGACAGGGTCCACCTGGTCCTCCTGGCCCCAGAGGTCCTCAGGGTCCAAGCGGAGCCAATGTAAGTCTTGTTGTTTTCTTTGATTTTTTCAGTCACAAACAAATAATCAAAGCATTTAATATCCTGGTGTGATCGGATAACACATTTTGAAATGTTGAGTGTTTCGTTGGGTAGTCGCTAACACAGGCTTCCATGTTCCATCCACAGGGTGCACAAGGTCCTCCCGGTGGTATCGGCTCCATGGGAGGCAATGGTGAGAAGGTAAGAACCAAACACATCCGGTTGATAGCTGACACACTTGCTAACCTCTTCACAGGCCGAAACAAACCATTTCTTTCAACTTCTTTGGCATTTTTGTCTTAAAATCTTTTTGCATCTAAAATGTATAGCCAGCATTTACTACCATAATAACTCACATATAGTTTAGTGTATATGAAAGCAAATACTTTAAGAGTCTGCCGATTCTGTAGAAGATCCAGCAGTTGATCCTCTAATAAACCTATTAGTCAGTCAATAGAGCCAGACTGTTTACTGTCAGTACGATAATCCACACTCTCACTATGATTCAACAGGGAGAAACTGGTGAGGCTGGCAACCCAGGACCATCCGGAGAGCCTGGCGCTGGAGTGAGTACAGTATCGTGTTAGCTTTAGATGGGTGTTGCTCTGTTGTCTCGACTCACTTCAGACAACATTTTGAACGTCTAACTTTGAAAACAAGAGAACTTACTACTCATACTTGTGTCAACAGTGGTTAAAAATGTATAGCAAATACCATAACTATTGTCTGTAAGTAACTATAAACTGTAAGTTTACTACTTTCCCTGTTCCCATATTATTCCTCCCTTATTGTGCCTGTTTATTCTGCCTATCTTTGAGTGCAGCTGAAGTTAAGTTTATTATTTGACACCATTTTATTATTTGACTACCTCTGGCTGTGTCACCCCCTTATTCCTGTATGTTGATGTGTAAGCTAGGAACCTGGGGGCCTTTCAGCAGACAATTAGTTCAGCCATATTTGGACACCTCCGATGTATCCGAGTATCCCACGGGTTATTTAGACGCTCTCTCACAAACACATCACGATCGGATACAGCAAGATAAATTACAATTACATTTTACTGTTTAACTTTTCAGACATTTGTTTTGAATCAGTTCTCTCGCAACGTAATCTACACTAATTCCAATTAACATTAATAGATATACAGTACATTGCATTTGCCCACATTAATGCCACTGATTTTGATTACCTTTACAATGGGGAAAATCAAGAGCAAGTATTCAGAGTAGGCATCCTGAGTCTATTCATCTATAATCAGAGCACTGCCATTGATCCAGGCTAAGCTGTTGACACTGGTTGTGTAGACCCGAGGAGGCTCACCTCAGTCTTGGGTATGGGACGAGCCCCCTCCTCGAGCCTGAGTCCATCAGGTTGTATTGATGTAGCTGTCAGCTGCTGTGTATCTGTTTACAGTGACAGATAGGCCCCGGTGTTACACAGCACATTGAGGTCGATTAGAAAGGTGCCATGCTGGCATCGACCGGAGAACAGCTCTGCTCTAATGGGCCGACGAACGATCACTATTAAGTGTGTGGCTTGTAATTGTAATATACCTGCTGCTCTGAGGCATAGCCAAGACTGTAACACATTTCCTCCCATGATGGGGGAAATTGAGTTGGGGGATGATGGGGGAAATTGAGATTATGGGAAAAATAGTGTTTGACTAAGGTGTGATGAAAAAAGAAACTGTTATTCAAAGTGGATCTACAACAGATTTGCTATACAGTCTTGAAATGTACTTTTTGCTCCTGTTGTTGTTTGGAGAGCCTCTTATAGCCGTGTGGTGACAGCACAGTTTGGTGCATCTTTTGATGCCAGTAGGAGTGACAGATCTGCTAACACATTTGTCTCGTCCCTTATTTTAGCATAGTATTGTCAAAGTCATGGTGATGCTCCTGATGTGGTCTTCATGGTGACAGCATGTGATGCGTTTCTCCCCAGGGCCCGAGAGGAGAGACCGGTGAGAAGGGAGAAGCCGGCCCACCTGGAGCTGCCGGGCCCCCTGGCGCCCGCGGACCCCCTGGAGATGATGGCCCCAAGGGTAACCCTGTACGTCAGCTCCACAGACACACACACACATTAATGACTGATATCATTACTAGAACTGTCAGTGATAAACTACACATTGTCAAATGTCTCAGTAGAGCTGCCTCTAATTAGAACTGTTGTTGATGTGCTCTGTGTCAAATATCTGAGTTGAGCTCAGTCTTCTCATTGACTCGCTCTGTCTGCAGGGTCCAGTCGGCTTCCCTGGAGACCCTGGTCCCCCTGGTGAGCCTGGTGTTGCTGTAAGTGCTATATTTACACCTAAATCAGTGTGATGTTATCTTGGCATGTCAGGGTACTATACTTTTCAATGAATATTGCTCTGATGATGCATGTGCAATGCTAAAAAACAGTTACACTGTAGGAGTATAATATCAAAGATGAAATAAAGAGCCCTAAAGATGCCTTTTCCACCTTTACTGTATGTTTTCTTCTTTTTTCATATTTCCTCCTTGATATTCACCTTTTATATGGTAGAATTTGCATTTAATGTTTTAGATTTTTTGTTTGTTTCCTTGTTTGCTTCTTTTATCTTTCCTGTGAAATCTGTAATTTGTTCTCTTCTTTCTAAACTTTGTCATTTTTATACGTGCACATAAATAAACCCCAAATTGTGTGCTCAAATGGAATTATACTATATGATATATAACTATGTTGAACAATTCCATGTTTGAGTCATCTGTCCTCTGTATTTCCCTCAGGGTGTTGACGGTTCAGCAGGAGACAAGGGAGATGACGGAGAACATGGTCAACCTGTGAGTCTGCAGTGATTTATATCCGCCGAATGCATGGAAACTGCCATGTAAACAAATGGAAAATGTCAGCCATAAGTTGCATTCCATTGTGTGGGAAGGTAGTGGTAACAAAACACAGCATAATAATAATAGTAATAACAACAACAACAACAACAACAACAATAATAATAGTAGTAATAATAGTAATTATACCAATAATTCACTAAGTTCAGGAAGTGAACTTAGTCAAAATTCAAAAACTGGAAATAGTTTGTAAGATTATTGAGAATGGAGGCTTTATCCTTGCTCTGTGCAATCCTGATTTAGTTTACTGTACATTTTGAATCGGGTGATTTGGAAATGAATTAACCCCAATTATGATTTGACGCATGTGGTAAAGCAAATAACATATAGCAACAATTAGGAGATCAAAAGAGATTGTGAAGTTATTGATGCTATTTATCCATTTTGAGGACAAATCATTGTACCATTCGGTTCATCATTCAATATACCTAAAATATAGAGGATCTAGTTTCTAAATGTGTTATAATGTTTGATAACCAAGGACTTAACTTACCTACTGCCCTTTAAAATGTATAATAATAATTATCATCAATCTGCTAATTTTCTGCTGTCCATCATTTTGCAATGGTGGGTATCACTTTTTCAAATGGTGGATATCACATATTGTAACAATAGATGTAGAAGTTTTATAAGTGTATTGTATCTGCTCTAATTTAGGGCCCTCCAGGTCCATCTGGTGAGGCTGGAGTACCAGGACCTCCTGGCAAAAGGGTGAGTACCTGTCCAAAATGATGTATGAGAAGATACTACTCTCTCCTCAGATGTAGTCAACATAGTGGTACAATTACCTATAGTGGATTTTTCATTACTATACATGAGCATGAAAAAACTTACTGACTTACTGATTGTCCTGAGCAGCCACTAATTGGAGATGAAGAATGTTCTGTAAGAGAATATTGACCCATTGAGTTTGACGGGTAATAATGTGGAAGCAGTAGGACTAGCTACTGAAGTCAGGACATTAAGTTGTCACTTTCAGCTCTGGCAGCAGACGCCATTTCTGTCACATCAGACTTGAGCTGAGATGATTTTATTTCACTAGCATAGCATTTTTACGATCCCTTCCATTTACAGTAATAATGTTTTATAGTTAGCAATGAAGCGCAACACTAATGCGCTCTAATGAAAGGTTGGTACAGCATGGCAAGTGAGAGTAGGGACTTTGATATTTAACGTCAATTCATCCCATTTTGTGTACTTCAGGATGGAAATTTCTTGTTATACTGCAGATCTCATGCTCAATAAAGTCAAACTTCCCCTCAGTGATTTAGTCAAGGAGGCAATTACCTCAATATGTTCATTCAAAATAGCATAGATATAATTCTTGCTTGTCAGCTAAGCTAATAATGCTATAGATACAGTGGACTCCACTACCCAAAACTCTTTTGTTTCATCATTTATCAAAAACGTTTGATAATTCTAAAAAAAAAATTACATAATTTTCAAAAATAATTAAATTTTTAATTTAAAATATTTTTCAACAGAAGTCCTTTTTCAAAGTATAAAGCTTATAGGACCATATTGATTTTAGTCAATATCCGATAGTAGTTGTTAAAAGACCATAACAATTCACACTGTGTATTAGGAGCATACATGGGATAATATTTGAATGAAATATATGGTGTGACAACAATTTTAGAAAACCTACCAAATGGTGTGCGATATATATATTTCAATTTCATATGAGCATTTCTCAAAGATCTAAAAATGTTGATTTGTATTCCTGAATAAGTATCAACTGAGTAAAACTTTGTATTAGTTTTTGATAAATGATAAATGATGGTAGTGGACTCAGACTTTTGGACCCCACTGTATATGATAGACGCTGACTTTCTGCCTGCTATCATGAATCAAAAGGGATCAATAAATGATGCTTGGTCAAAGGTTCTTAGTCATAGTTTACTACAGAGCTTTCAAAATCGGTCTCGGTCAAACATGAAAAATCTGTAGAGAGCACATTTATCTCTCTAGCTTATCATGATCGCACAGCTTGTGTGTAGATGCTGTAGGTCTGGACAGACATGATCAGCGGGTGCACAGGAATGTCTGAGATAAAATGTGTACCGGTGGTGGTACTTTCTGGAAAAATCATTTAAAAACTCCCTCGTTAAGCATGAGGCACACTCTTTTGCGTGTTTTTCCAGGCAATTCTCTGTCTCAAATTTATAATACAGGCTTGATAGATTGCTAATGCATTTTAAAAAAAAGCACTTTTAAGCCCAGAATTTGTATTCCAAGGGCTAGCATCAAGCTGGCAGAGGCTGCAGAGCAAGTTAGAGGCAGTTCCATGTCCACATTAATGGACTTTGTGATATGATGTTTTTTTCATCCTTCTCTATGGTAATGCCAGGTTAGTCTCTTTCCCAATATCTCTTTCTAAATTGGTCTGGTGGTCACTGATGCATGGGGCTGCTTAGCTACATTAACGCACATATGCACACACGGATGCAACCACACACACACGTGTACACACTCACACACCTACACACACATGCACGCACACACTTGCCAATGCACACAACCTGCATTGAAGACCGGTCTCTTTTGTTTGGTCTATTAGATTATAGTTTCTAATGGCAGATGGCAGCCCACTTACACGGCTCTGACCAGAGGCTGTTGGTGAAAATACTGATGTGCTTTTAGTTCAGTCTGTTTGGAACGGAGGGCAATTTACTTACACTGATGTTTGCTGGACCTGAATGTCCCCCTCTCTGCTACTATTCAAGGTCAGGGCATGCATCAGCTGAGCAATTATCGTGTACAAGCAACCACTGCTTGTCAGCAAATGTTGGACGATTGTCTCATTTCCCTTTTAGAGTATATTCAGTTATTTTGTGTACTTTTAATTTAATTTCAGGCAACATTAGCCACAGGTAGCCATGGGTGCTATTGTTACTTAGTTAATTCATTTGTTACTTAGTTACTCAGTTAATTAGTCACTTAGTTAACATAGAATCACGTGCAAATGCACCATAAGAGTGAGTTACAGTGATACACGTATTCACGTACAATATCATAATGCCATTTGATTGATGTTCTGTCCTGTCCTCCACAGGGACCCATTGGAAAAGCAGGTCAGGAGGGCAGACAAGGAGAAAAGGGATCCAAGGTAAGTTGTAAATTTCACCCCCTGACACCCACTTTAGCTTGGGTCTTAGAAACTAGATTGAACTGTTGACTTGTTAGTGGAGAGAGCAGGTATTGAAAGGGTTGGATAATGGTGGCCAGAATTTACTGTTGAGCCTCCTTGAGGCGTTATTGACCTAATTCAATTGATAACCCCACTCAACCCCTTTCCTCTAACGTCCTCGCCAGGTGTATACATTGGTGCTCACCTCAGTTTAATAGCACAACAGTACCCTGTGTATTAGTGAAATTATTCTCAGTGGAGAAGAGATGGGGTTCCTTGTGGCTATCAGTGGATCAGCGTTTGCACAGTGCTCTAGAATACAATTGGAAAAACCTTTTGAATATAAGCTTTGATGAAAACATTTCTGTTTCCAAATCAATTGTTTCAAAGGAATGCGCGCGTACAAAAACTGACAAAACTCAGACACAACTCAGATCCTAGCTTTCTTTTGTTCTTGCTTGCTCCCCGTCTCTCATTTATCTTTCACACATGCACACGCACACACACACACACACACTCACTCACACACACTCACACATACAAAGTGCACATTCTATCCACATTGAGGTGGAGGATTAGAGTTGATTTGATGGAGACAAGCCAAAGCCTGTGTGGTGATGCTGGAGTGTCAAATCCAGGCCTAATTGGTTGTCAGAACGATTTAATCCCCTTATGCTATCATCCTAGCTGATATGGCCTGATGGAACCTCACTACATAAAAACTCCCTATTGCTCTTCAAGGACAATAGATGAGATCTAGCAACCATTGATCTGTTAGGGGCCTTATTAATCTGCAAACCTTCTCCAATCTGAGTTTTCTGAAGGCAAACAGTATAGAATATCAAAACGGCGTGACTATGGGAATCGGGATGACATTAATTGCCAAGTACCATAAAGTCTTGTTGTCATTGCTGCAGGGACATATTGACAACTTTCATCCGAATGCATATGGTACAAGGAGTGGGATTCGCATTCAATATTTAATAATATAGTATACTGGTGTATTGGCCCTATGGACCATGAAATATTGAAAATTGAATGCATTGTAATTTTGTCCTGTTGTCCTCTTTTTATAGGGAGAGGCTGGAGCTGAGGGGCCAGTTGGCAAAACTGGACCTGTGGGACCTCAGGGACCCTCTGGAAAGCCTGGTCCTGATGGTCTGCGCGGAATCCCTGGCCCTGTTGTGAGTAGATATTGGTTGATGAAAATGCATGAATTTTTATGCCTATATTGTTATGGTATACACAGAAGGCAATGGCAGATTTGCAATGGTGAATGAATTCATGTATAATGTGGGAAGATAATGTTTGAAGAGTACTCTTCCAAAATAAATACATTTACATCTCAAACTGAAACTCATCATTCAGTATCTCTAGTATCTCAGAAATCAGAGATATCAGTATCTCAGTATAATCCACTCGGTAAAAGCATTTTCTTTTTAATAATGAAGTTATTTACTATCTATTAATAACTGTAATTTGTTTTAATGTTGTGCTGTCAGTCATTTTGTAAGAGTGGCCATTATTTGTTCGCAGTAACAAGACTCTTTGTTTTCTCTCTCTTTGTTCTCAGGGTGAGCAAGGCCTTCCTGGTGCTTCGGGTCAAGATGGCCCTCCTGGACCACTAGTAAGAGACCGTCCCTCTGTCTCCCCAGTAGAAAATCTATCTACTCTACTGTACAGATACTAGAGGTCCCACATGCTGAATTCATGCTACTGCTGCACTGTTGGCCTTCCCCTAAGAGGAATTGTTTGAAAGAGTAAAATGTTCAGCTAAAACTTTTCAGCTATCAGAAGACATATGAATTGTTCTGGGCAACCAGTCATCTGACACTTTTGTGTTGCCATATACCAGTTTTGTTCTGATAAGATTCAATAAAACATTGTTTACAGCAGTTGCTGCAGTGCCTATGCAGGATAGATACAGGCACAAACATGGAGACTTCTACAATGACTGTCACTGCATAATAGTTTTAACTCATTCATTTAGTTCATTTCACCGACAGCTGTGCTTGACAAAGTGATTATATTTTCTCCACAGGGACCCCCTGGACTTCCTGGTATGAAAGGTGACTCTGGCTACAAGGGAGAGAAGGCAAGACATTATTATGATGCTAATCTGAAATTGCTTCATTGTGTATTTCTCATATCTGCTTATGCGCCTTATCTGAAGCTTCGAAAGTTAGCGAACATCTAGGGCTATTGCCTCTGTCTCTTTGTTCAGTTTCTCCCAGTGAGGTGAAGAAAGTTTTTTGCTCCGTGGAGTTCTCAACAGTGATTTAATGCAGTAAATGAATATGTATAAGTGTGAGAATATCATCTTTGTAATGGTCGTTGGTTTGATGCCAGCATGCAGTAGTCAAATGGGATAGATGCAGATGGCCATAACTCTGTTTAGCAGCAGGTGCCGAGGCTGACCACAATTGTTAAATATGACGACCGCCATAAACACACTACTTATTTATAGGCAGAACAAAGACAGAGCTCTGGTCCTCTGGCCAGACATTGTTCATAAAGATTTGTTAGATAAGAAAATTACTTTTTTTTTTGTCAAATTGATAATTAGTATAAACATTGTTTTTAGTCTCTAATTTTGTTTCTCTGCTTTTGTCACTCCTGTTGTTCTTTATTCTGTCCTCTACCTGCCACAGGGTCACCCAGGTCTAATTGGTTTGATTGGACCCCCTGGTGAGCCTGGAGAAAAGGGTGACAGAGGTCTGCCTGGACCTCAGGGTACTGCTGGTGGCAAGGGTGATTCTGTAAGTCAACCACTTTGTCTAGCAGAATATGTCTTCTTAGGTAGCTATGGTCTCCATACGAATGTGACTGTATTGACTTCATAAAATGGTGGTCCTGCATAGATATATGTGTAGAGTGCGACACCAACACTGCTGGGATTAGGGGAAACATTACCAGCTATGCTAAAAATGTATGCAGTAATAGTAATGGACAAACACATCTGTCAAATATCATATTTCACATGGGACCTCCATTCTTTGTGTTCTGATTGATGTCTTCTGTTGTCTATAATAAGGGTATCGGTGGTGCTCAAGGTCCTCTCGGCCCTCCTGGTCCTCCTGGTATTTCTGTAAGTTCCTCATCCTGTCAAACAATCAATATATTTTTCCATTCTGTCACATCATGCCTGTTGTGTAACTCTCTTAATAATGCCTTATCTTCAGGGCCCTCAAGGAGTGAAGGGATCAAAGGGATCAACTGTAAGTTATGGTCTTTTCCTTTTCCGTGATCTGATACCCAACTGACTATTTACTGATGTGTGCCTCATTGGACTGGGTTCTCTCTCTCTCTCTCTCTCTCTCTCTCTCTCTCTCTCTTCTGGTTCCCTTCAGGGTTCGCAAGGTCAAAAGGGAGACACTGGAATGATTGGACCACCTGGACCACCTGTAAGTTAACTGTTCAATTTACTCTTTAAATATGAGTAGATCCAGATGTCTACCCAAGCATTATGTTCATAAATGCTCATAAAGAGGGGACAACAATAGCTTAAAGGTTAGAGAAGTATTGTTTAGGTGCCCTTGAGCAAGATATTTAACCCCCAGTCGAGTAGAAGATTTCTGTATTGGACAACTCAGTGGTTTGTATGTACGCAACTATCTGAATGTATAGAAGGCCGTTGCTGAAAAAGAGCATGCATGCTCTACATTAATAAAAAACAGTTAATGAAGATCTAAACCTGAATAAACCTGATCTGACTATGACCTTTCACCCCTTTGCTACAGGGTCCCCCTGGTGACATCATCCAGTCGCTGCCCATTCAGCAGGGTTCCAGGAAGACCAGGCGGCAGGCTGAGATGCAGGGAGATGAGGCCTTGGCGGACTACGGTATGGAAGGAATGGAGGACGTCTTCGGCTCCCTCAACAACCTCAAACAGGACATTGAGCGCATGAAGTTCCCCATGGGTACCCAGGACAACCCTGGCAGGACCTGCAATGACCTGCACCTCAGCCAACCTGACTTCCCAGATGGTAGGGTGGAGATGGTGTTTGTCTATGTAATGTTAACAATAAGACATCTGAGTCTCAACATAGTAGAATTTGGTCTAGAGTTGTGGTGGTAGTAGTAGGTCACTGGTCCCACAGCAGGAAATTTCAGTGAAACATAAGTCATACAGTACAATACTCAGAACAGATCGGAATCAGGAAATTGCTTACAGTAAATAATGATCAGTGCCTATGGTATGGATGAATAGCAGGTATCAGTATAATTCATTCCAAAGCCTTGCCTTACAAGGAACGTACTGGTTGAACCTCCCTGTAGAAATTCTGCCAAATAGAAACCTATTGCTAAAATAATAATAATAATGTGTGGCATCAGTGCATTGTGAAAGGTTAGGGCAATCTTGACCAGGACGATGTGAACTTTAGACAAGAGCACATAGTATAAACTCTCCAGAGCACCAAAACAGTACATAATACCACTGCCTTCAATCTTATGTGTGTTTCCCTCAGGTGAATACTGGATTGATCCAAACCAGGGATGCATAGGCGATTCCATCAAGGTGTTCTGTAACTTCACAGCAGGAGGAGAGACCTGCATCTATCCAGATAAGAAATCCACAGGAGTACGTAATGATCAATGACTATGTTGTCATCCGGTACATACAGTACCTGGAACAAATGGTATTTGCAAATAATTCTCAGTGTTTGTTTTAATCTGGCAAATGGTGGGGTTTGCCTCACTTAGAGTCAGAGAGCCAGTTTTGACCATCACAGGAACATATTTGAAATGAACATTACATTACAGGCATTTAGCAGACACTTTTATCCAAAGCGGCTTACAATAAGTGCATTCAACATGGGTAGGCAAAAGAACTATTAGTCACCAGAAATTGTAAGTGCATCCTTCCTAAACAAGCATCTAAGAGCATTTAACTGGTGCTGTGGCTTAGTTGGTTAAAGCGCCTGTCTAGTAAACAGGAGATCCTGGGTTCGAATCCCAGCAGTACCTTTTGGGGGCGGCAGGTTGGCCTAGCAGTTAGAGAGACCGACCCATCACCGGAGGGTCGCTGGCTCAATCCCCGGCACCACCAGGAGGGTGTATTCCAGCTGTGAGCTAGTGATTGAAAAATGACTGGTGCCACAGCTACAGTGCCCACCAACACTGCCGAAGTGCCCTTGAGCAAGGCACTTAACCCCCAACTACTCCATGCACACTGTCCAGTAGCTGACACCTGCACTGTCCTCTGACCTGGAAAAGTGCATGTGTGTGAGGTGATGTGTGTATATCTAGTCAGAGGTATGCGAAGAAATAAATTCACTGCATGCATACATGTGTTAGTGCCAAATAAAGTTGATTCATCAACCGTCTTTCTTTCTTCTTCTGAAGACCGAAAGTTGTTTCTATTTCCAATTATTTCAGAAGACGTTGATATTCTATAGACTTCTACAGACACATTTTTCTATGTGTTGTATTTATTATCATTTATGATTTTTCATTTCATATCATACTGCCATATATTATTCATCCATTCCTTTTCCTCAGCATGCTTTACTGCTGTTATTTTGCACTCCTTGTATACATGTTATTTCATATATTTCATTAAAGTTGAAGTTAAAGTTGAATCTTATATTCAGCAAGTAAAAGGCTGGAAATGCTGAAAGTTAATAGTGGGCAGGTAAATTGATTGAAGTCTTTGTCTTCATATTTGCTGAAAAATCCTTAAGTAACTCCCTTCATTTATCCCTCTCAGTTTTGAATCTTGGAGCTGAAACGTTTCTTTGAACTGAGGAACGAACCAGCCACTTTTAATGAGTCATGACGTGGTTAATGGCTACCAGCTCTCTACCTTAAAAGTCTTCCAGCCTCTGTGCCAATTAATACTTAAGCTGGTGTTTGAGTTTCATTAATGTCTCCGATCATTGTTTCATTATGCCTTTATTCAAATATTAAGTCATTTTTACACACTTTTCCCCTATATGTTGTGGCCTCAACCCCGTTAGTCTAAAATGTATCGCGCACTGTGACCCGGATGTTGCAGCATAGCATGTTATGTAAGTCAAGTACCACTTAAGGTAGCGGAGAAGCACATTTTGCTATAAATTACTTCTTGGCAGTGCATTATAAAAGTGCATTATAAATGGATTTAATGCGGCGGTCCAGAGTGCCGGCCTTCAAGTAATTTTCAGCCATGGAACATCTGAAACCATCAGCCCCTAAACATGTACTCTACATTTCTCCCATTACTTCCTGGCAGGAAGTGGTCCCATTGGTCCCTCGTCTTGGTTAATGGCGTCTGAGTGGCTCTCGGGGCGTTTGAATAATGACCTGTAATGCATAAAAACTCACCTTTTGGGTCATTTTGTTCCTCTCTCAGACCTAATGTGCGTTTGAGTGTCCCTGCAAAATGTGCCATTAGGTGCAATATGTGGTCACAGTGGAAAAACCCTGTGAAGGGGGTGGAAATGGATGGCCTCGTGGTTGATGTAGGACTGGCGGTGATGGGTGTTTCTTATTGCACACACACTATTCCAACATAAATATGGACAGGCGGTAAAGAAGCAGAGGCAGTTTTTCTGTCTCTCTTTTTTTGGGGGGGGCGGGATTTCTGACTCATACCTGAATGGGCCAGTAGGGGGAATAGCTCAGCTCAGGATGGACGTCCTAGCTCTCTCCTCTGTCTACTTTCTCTTCCACTCCCTCTCTCTCTCCCACACAGGGCATAGATGCAACACACAGCACTCTCTTGGCATGACTAATGATTAGTGATTGCTTGCTACACAGCGAACATCTCTGGCATTGCTTTGTAAATAAGTCTATTTGGAAAGAAGTCAAAGAAGTTCTTGGACAAAGCATTGTACATCTCACATATCATTCATTCCATCTGGCTGTATCCTTGAGATGTTTGCTTGAGCTGCATGTAAAGGCCTTCAGAGATCTTATTGAAGGCAGAGGACACAATATCTGAGCGCATCAAGGAGAGGAATGTTTATACATTTGTCTGCACTGCCGAATTGCCACGGCGCAGAAAAACCTTGCACCGCCCATTGTGCCACCGCTACAGATGTCTTCAGCTCAGTTTGTTTCAGCGTGTGACACCTTGCTGCTCGAGAGTTCAAATTTGCCTCATCAAAAGGGGGATATAAACACGCACAACAAAAGCAGAGGATTTTTTTTTCTTTCCAAAAAGTATGTACTTTCTCAAGGAGAATTCTCACAACTCTTCAATTCCTCACATTTGTTTTTTACATCACAGGGAAAAGTATGCCATGTTGTTACTGTTTCCTCTGTATTTGATGTATGAAGGCATTTGCTCACTCATTAAATCATTTTACACTGTAGTCATCGTATCTCTCTCTCTCTTTCACACTGTGTCAGTTTTTAGTTAGTTTTGCATTAACTGCGCTAAAACTAAACCAACCATGGAGCTTGGAGGAAGCACTGTGCATTAAGGGATGAACACACTATGAATTCTGGGTCAAGAAAGCTCACCAGCATCTCTTCTTCCTGAGGAGACTGAAGAAAGTCCACCTGTCGCCTCAGATTCTGGTGAAATTCTACCGCTGCACCAATGAGAGCATCCTTACCAACTGCATCACAGTCTGGTACGGCAACTGCTCTGTTTCAGACCGGAAAGCACTGCAGAGGGTGGTGAAAACCGCCCAACGCATCACCGGTACCTCACTCCCCCTTATTGAGACGGTCCACCACAAGCGATGTCTGCGAAGTTTGCCCACCTCCCCTCTGGGAGGCGCGACAGGTCTCTTCGTTCCAGAACCAGCAGGCTCAGGAACAGCTTCTTCCCCTCAGCTGTCA
>OOFE01017308.1:0-10050 GCA_900323365.1 Monocentris japonica
TCTAGTGTGTCTAGTGTGTCCCGTGTGTCCAGTGTGTCCAGTGTGTCCAGTGTGTCCAGTGTGTCTAGTGTGTCCAGTGTGTCCAGTGTGTCGAGTGTGTCTAGTGTGTCTAGTGTGTCCCGTGTGTCCAGTGTGTCCAGTGTGTCCAGTGTGTCCAGTGTGTCCAGTGTGTCCAGTGTGTCCAGTGTGTCCAGTGTGTCCAGTGTGTCCAGTGTGTCTAGTGTGTCCCGTGTGTCCAGTGTGTCTAGTGTGTCTAGTGTGTCCAGTGTGTCCAGTGTGTCTAGTGTGTCTAGTGTGTCCAGTGTGTCCAGTGTGTCTAGTGTGTCTAGTGTGTCCAGTGTGTCCAGTGTGTCTAGTGTGTCCCGTGTGTCCAGTGTGTCTAGTGTGTCCAGTGTGTCCAGTGTGTCCTGTGTGTCCAGTGTGTCCAGTGTGTCCTGTGTGTCCCGTGTGTCTAGTGTGTCCCGTGTGTCCAGTGTGTCCAGTGTGTCCCGTGTGTCCAGTGTGTCCCGTGTGTCCAGTGTGTCCAGTGTGTCTAGTGTGTCTAGTGTGTCCCGTGTGTCCAGTGTGTCCCGTGTGTCCAGTGTGTCCAGTGTGTCCCGTGTGTCCAGTGTGTCCAGTGTGTCCCGTGTGTCCTAGTGTGTCCAGTGTGTCTAGTGTGCATCTAGTTCCCTACGGTGCCTGATAACACTTCAACAGTGTATATTATATCACATCAAAAGCATCATGCAGTATTGAACACAGGGAGGTGAAGTTGCTTCCAGTCTTCTCATCGTATGACGCTCCATCAAAGAGATTATTGCCCAAAAAGTGTGTTTATTCCTTTGAGACTACAGTGGAGCTGTTATAAGCCGTTTACGCTACTAAAATAAAGCATTTAACAGCACATTAGCTTGATCTCTTTGCAGGCTACGAGTTTAGATTGATATACAGTATGCAAGGGAGCCACACCGCGGGGTGAATCCTCTCCTCGTCAGACCCGGGGCTAAAAATAGCATTTGCAAATTAGTTTTTTTGCTTTGTTTTATGCTTTGCAGGGGGCCATGTGGGCGGGGCTTGCCTCGTTTGACAAAACAACAAGTGGAAAGCATTTTAACTCAAGTTAGGATGAGTGTCTGGATCAAGAACTTACCTCGCACACGTCTGACCTGCCCCGACGCCGTCAAGCCCCTCCTTTCTGGTAAAACAAACGCTAAAAACTATTTGCAGCGACTATTTGACCCTTGTCTGGTCCACATACTGTATATATACCGGGGCTGGTCCCCATACATACGTGGGACTGTCTCCGTGGCCTGCGGCTGGCTCACGCTGTGTTTGACTTGGGGTTTGGCTTTCTTAACCTTGGGCTTCTTCAAGACAACTTTGGCTTCCTTCAGGAACGTTCTGGCCTTCTTTGCTACCTTAACGCTCCTGGTGGATCTCCTCGCTACAAGAGAACATGGCTTGAGACTTTTTGTGAATCGACAGGATCCAGTCAGCATCCAGTCCACCAGTCAGCACTTACTTTGATTACATTTCAACTTTTAACCAGTTATTCCTTCCACCACCTGAGGACACCAGTTTTAACACCTGACACTGTACTGATAGAAGTGCTGCTGTCCTGGGCTGTAAATCTTTACTGTACATTCACACTTGATGCATTTGTCTCATATTTCATCCAGTGCAACTTCCAGTGAGTAGCAGCAGGAGAATAAGCTTCATCTGCTATATCACAACCCAGACAGCAAACTAACGTTGAATCAACAGCTAAATCTGTATCAACTTTTAAATCACTTCTTAAAAATCTTTTGTACACTTTTATGTAATAAACTTTCATGATTGTTTTGACCTTCCTGACTCTCGCCTTGCTTTTATATTCCTTGTTTTTATTACATAAAACAATGAACTCTAAAACTGAGAGAAAGGGGCCGATGATGTTGACTGAGAAGTTTTGCGGTGACCAAGTCCATCTCAGTTCAGATTGACTTGGTATTTTACTGACAATTCTCATCAAACTCATTCAAAGATGATTCACTGTTGGTCTGCTGTCTGGGAAGTGACTGATAGTAAAGAGGACAAGGGGTCTTGTCATCACACAGGCCATCTGGTTTTCATCAGTGCAGTTACTGATTCCCTGACCACATGAGACCAACAGAGCGTTTTTTACACTCTGAAAAGTAGAAGAGCTTTGAGGAACCTGGAGGTTGTTTGTGTTTACCTTGCAACCTTAGGGGAACCCCAGTAGGCTCCTTGCAGAATTCCGCCATGACCCTGACGGTACTTTCAGGAAGCTCTAACATATCTGATGGTTCTTCAAGGAACCCTTTAGGGATATTTCTCGAGTGAGGAATCCCTTTGGGTCTTACAAGAACCCCTATCAACATCAACCCCTAGTTTATAGAGAGCTTGTACTCATGAATTCCCTTGTCTTGACTTGCAAACTGCACAACACATTTGTTCCCCTTCAAATTAAGAGTTGAGTTACTTTGTTCTCATGGGTTGTTAAGTTTGTAAATCCTCAGAGTGAAATATTACACTCAAATGTTAATTATAATTATAATGCAATGCCATGTCTGTTTTTGTTTAGGAACTAATATTGAAACACAATGACGTCAGAGAACAATTAGTGCACAATCAATTCAGCAAATTATAATTTGGCAGATAAACACAATTACCCTTATAAAAAAAATACAGTAATCCTATGATACATTTTAGAGGGATATTATACAAGTACCACAGGAAAGCTACAAGGCCCCATAGTGATATTATAGGAATACTATAGTGATACCATTGAAGAAGATACCATATATCTTAAAGTACGATAAGGTCACTATAAACTCAAGATTCAGAACCACAGACAAAACCAAGAACAGCAACATTTCATCAGAGAAGATCAGTAAAATAACTATTTGTCATTAACTCACCTAATTCCAAGGGTCCTTCTTCTTCAGCTTCTGTTTTGCCCGCTACTTTATCGGTTTGTTCCTCCGGATGTTCGGTGGTTTTGGCTGCTTGGGTCACCTCGGTCTTCACCACGGCGGTAGTGATGAAGACTGCCCCGGGACCCTCTGTGGTGAAGGCTGCATTAGTTTTCCCTGCAGAATAAAAGCTCTCTGTTGGATTAAAGGTTGTATTTGAAGCTTCTGTAGGTCTCACTGTAGTTCTGTCGTCAGCAGGTCTGGTTGAAATCAGGACAAATGATCCGCACTGCACAAATAAAAGCACAGTGAAGTGGAAACCTCCTGCCATAGTAACTGTTCCCTGCAGAAATCCCTCTGGCACTGATAACCATTCAGCCCCGGACCTGGCTCTCTGGCTCCGTCAAGCCACCCAGAATATAAAGATTTCCGGTCCTACATTTCAAAATAAACCCCTTATTGAGGTGTTGATTTTGGATAATAGAAAATAGAAAAATGAAAGTAAAGAATACCCGGTGTTTCAAAGTAGGTATACAATTATTATTGTAATTATGATTCTTGTTGTTGTTATTATATTATATAATATGTAATTAATAACAATAGATGGACCATTATTAAAAATATTTTATTATATAGGAATTATAAAATGTGCATGATTATATGTCATCATTATTATTATTATGGATATTAAAATGGATAATATGGGACGCCCCTGGCTCCAGCAGCCTGTCAAGTCAGCCAGAATGAACCTCCACCAGAATTTTTGGCGCTTGCACACACAAAACATCTACCAGATCGTGACTAATTTTACTTTTATTTTGAAAAACAACTTCCGGTTTTAGTCTGTCTCGTTGGCGGGACGAGTTATAAACCCTTTTAGACTGACATGAATCTTTGTGACATGAATTCATCAAAGGAAGTTCTTACAAAATGCTGTAAGTTTTCTTCCAAGGAAAAATGCAGAAATTAACGTTTTCCTGAAAATATATTGGTGGCTGTTTGCCTTTTGATCACCACCGATTTAAGGTCATAGTTAACCCCTCCTTTACCACTACATCACTGTGTATGACCAGTTAGGGCTACACTGCAGTCCATGAAGAAAAGAGAAAACAGAGACTCCGATATAAAGTTACTGCAGTTCAATGTAGTCGGTGGGAAATGGCCGATCATTTCATAATGTGACTGTATACAGTTCAAGGGTGCCAAGTTTTTAATGCTAGTAAGAATTAAATATAATATATACCAAAGCCACATTTCAATTAAATGTGAACATGAAAACAATAAAGAACATACCGTATTGTTTTAACATTTATACTTCTTCAAAAATTGAATTTGACTTAAAATCCTACATTCAACTGTATGAAGGACCAGAGGGAGTTAAGGTCATGTGATTGAAGACATTTTAAAACTCTGACTTATATTTGCGCCAAAGAGTTGAAATAGTTAGTGAAGTTCATTGTTGTGATGTTTTTATAGGCCACATGCAGCACACGGACAGAGGCAGCAAGGCACGGCTGGAAACATCCTCTTTAAAAATCTCTAAGGATGTTCAGTTTGTGTCGTATGGCGACATCTGGTGGATTTGATGGTTCCTTCACTTCAGGAATCACTATCAAAGTATTCCTCTAACTAACACACATGATGCCCATCTTCCTCATCTACAACACTGGACCAGACTTTTTGAAGGACACAACTGACAAAGGCATCTGGTTAAACAGCTTTAATGGCACAGACAAGAAAGGTTTGATGAGAAATGTGTACGTCCGGCAGATCATGTCACTTTGATTTGTGTTCACAGTACTTCATGCACTTCAGGTCATGGGAGAGAAGTATCCTACGTCAGCCAGGAAAATATCATCTCAAGGAATACAGAAATGAACACAAGTCCTGTAAAAGACACAAATGGCAGCCCTTGAGATCTGAAGTTTCACTCCAAAACGAGACATCAACCATGTGGGAAACAGACGAAAATGACAGCTGCCATGAAACTAAAGGACATTACGGGTTACTGTTAAATTTACAAATAATTTTAAGACCTTTGCTTACAAGACAGTTTGTTTTTCTACATATGATCTGTGTTCTTAGGATTTATTGATGATTTAGAGGGAGCAAAGTTCTCCCAAAATGGATATATAGCATTTTGGAGTGAAACCCTTCATTTCTTGGCATGACAATAAACAAGAAACACAAGAAAACAAAAAAAAAAAAAAACACTCTTCAACCAGATCTTCTTGGAAAAAAACAACAGTACTAGTAAAAAATATATTTACAAAAAGCTGGAATTTTCAAAACAAGTCTGATATCTAGACTCAAACCAAACATCTGAGAACTTCCCTCCTCTCCCTGAAGCAGAGAGACTGGAGAAGCTTCCAACACAACACTCAGTGACAAACTGTATTCTAACTTAAACAACAAACAAAAAAAAATCTCACACAAAAACACATTTCTCAGATGTTTCCGACGCTCAGGTGTCGCCGCCACAGAACCTCATTTATTTGAACAGCAAAGTTAGAAAAGTGTAATGAAAAAAAAATAGCGGTGTCCAAATCTATTGAACAGCTGCTGATGCTCCTTTCTTGAAGTGTAATTTACCTTTAAAAGTATTTTGCCCTCTGGTTCATGTTGTGAAGAGTTTCTTACCAAATATCCAATATTGGAAAAAAGTGGGATCTACTCTTAAAAAAAACAAACAAATGATGGTACTTTTTAAAGGACCAGTAGATAAATTAAGCTCTTACAGGATGAATCTTCTATATTTGAGATGCTGAATGACGAACTGAATGGTGTTTTTTTTCCAAAGTGGATTCTTGGAAATAAACTCTTCACTTGCACAGAGTATTTCAAAGATCTAAGCACTGATCTTCCTAATACCCTTTATTCTTCTTGCAGGGTTCAGCTAACTGCTCTACTGCACTGCCAATGTTCAGCTGCGTACCTCCATAGATCATCTGTACCCTCTCTGCGTTACTCATTACACACCATTCCTGTTTTCAAATGGAAGCCGAGTGTCTGAAACGGATGGCGCTGCTGGTCACTGAACCACACCGAGGAATATCGAAACCTTCAGTCCACTCTGACCTGGAAGTCAATGATGCTTCCAAAGGCTGGAAAAAAAATAAAATAAAATAAAAATCCATACGCCACCAGCACGGCAGCGTCCGGAGGGGAGGAGAGGAGCTGGTCTGGAGGAACGTCGGGTCTGACCTCAGGGCTTCCAGAGCTTCAGGAGGCCGTCCTCGCTGTAGGTGCCGATGAGGTTCTGGTGGGGGTGGTGGGCGATGCCGATCACGTCCTTCTCATGGATCTGGAGAAAGAAGGAAGAGCAGGACGTGATCAAGATGCTGCACTTTTTAACTAAGGGATAGCGCAGTGCGCCAGTCGTTACGGCAAACTAAGTCCTGGGAGAATGGAGAGAACATTCAGGAGCTTATTGGATACAGATAATCATTTGACACCAAATATTGATTGAAAATGATCATTACAAGCTGCCAAGCAGACGAGGCAAGCAGGACTGTGGAGTAACAAGGTGACGCCGGTTAAACTCAGATGACAGACCTCAGACTGCGTCAGAACTGAGTATTCAACATAAACTTAAAATAAAATAACAAATAATAATAATGCAAATTTAATAAACTGTTTAACTGTTTTGCCCTGTGTCACTTTTTCTAAAAAAAAAATAAAATAAAAAAACAAAAAAGTTGATGCATAGTTTTTATGCCATCCTAGAATCAAATTTTTTTATTTTTTAGAAAAAGTGGCGCAGGGCATCTGTTCAACAATGAATTATATTTGCAAGGCCTTGGTTCACATATAACATAACAACATAACAACATATAACAACATAACAACATATAACATAACATATAATAACATAACATATAACAACATAACAACATATAACATAAGATATAATAACATAACATAACATATAACAACATAACAACATATAACATAAGATATAATAACATAACATAACATATAACAACATAACAACATATAACATAAGATATAATAACATAACATATAACATATAATAACATAACATAACATATAACAACATAACAACATATAACATAAGATATAATAACATAAGATATAATAACATAACATAATAACATAACATATAACATATAATAACATAACATAAAACAACATAACAACATATAATAACATAACAACATATAACATAACATAATAACATAACATATAATAACATAACATATAACAACATATAATAACATAACATAACATATAACAACATAACAACATATAATAACATAACAACATATAACATAACATATAATAACATAACATATAACAACATAATGCCATTTGGCGATGGCCAGTGCAAGGCAGTGTTAGTGCCTTGCTCTACCCACTGAGCCATGAGGTGGCCAACAAGCCTCCACAAACACACCGAGTGTATACCAGAAATACTTAGACAATAATCAAGTGATCTAAGTAATCTGGTGTCCCTCTGTTCCTGAACGTACCGTCAGCGTTCTCTCCAGCTTGCCGGTGACGGTGCTGAAGCAGTAGAGCACAAAGTCTTCTCCCACGCAGTAGATCCACTCGCCGCGGGGCGACAGCGTGCAGCACACAAAGTCTCCGCCCTCCCTCTTACCGGAGCTGAAGCTCCTCACGATCTGGACACACAGGGAGTCGGTCAGACAGGCATGCAAACACACACAAAACAGGCGTGTGTCAAGGTAGGCGGGGCTTCAGATTCGCTTCATCACCCGTTTCTGAGAGGAAAAGCCTGATATTCTCACGGTAATCTGAAGCGTTTGATGGCACTTTAAAAAATGAGCTGATGTCCAACATCTGAGTGACTAATAAAGTTATCTATCTGTTGAACTGACCTGTCCCTGCATGTTCATGATGACCACGGTATTGGACCGGTTGCACACGACGAAGTGCTCTGGGTTTTTGGGCAGCAGGATGACGTTGTTGACGGTGATGTCGGTGCCGGCCGACGTGCCGAGAGACTTGAAGGTGTTGGTGCACTCAGTGGTCTTCATGTTCCAGACCTGATGCAGGAGTGATCATAGGTTATCGGTCTCTGGATCTGTACTTCTATACGTATTTCTGAAAGTAACAGCAGCTAGAAAGTGTTTTCACTCTTACTGTTGTAATATTTCACATGGAACCTGACAGAAAGCTGATCGAAACGTTGTTCTGTGCTTCAAAATAAAACCAGCATTTGGGGGCAACAGTTGTGGATATTTTTACTCTGTCATTATTTACAAAATCATTACTACTTTATTACTGTGAGGCATCGCTACAACCCTGAGGCAAAACACAGAATCTGGAGTTGTCTCGAACCAAAGTATCCCTAACCCATGACAGACGATGATCTCCTGTCATGAACTGAAACAACATTTTGACGTTTAACGAGAATTATATGAATCAGGAATCAGAAGGATTATGATGAAATGTGGCTGAGTTAAAATGACGTACAACATGAAAATGTATGTCCAACTTTGGAAAACTTCAGGTGCAAATAAGATGTTTGGATTAATCAATTAACAGACAAAATAATGGACAGCTTGATCAACATCAAAATAATCATCTTGTGAAACAACGCTGGGGTCGGCCCACGCCGGTGGAAGCTCCTCCCCTACCTTGACGGTGCCGTCGGAGGAGGCGCTGATGATGTGGTGGCCGTCTGGGGTGAAGGTGGCTTCGTTGACGAAGGAGGAGTGGCCGCGGAACTCCTTCAGAGATTTACCCGACTTCAGACCGTGGACCCTGACACAAACACAAACACTCATGTGCATGTTGTAGAGCAACAGAGCGTCAGTTGACTTAAAGTTTGAATGAGGAGGTCAGGTTGTTCGGTGGGATGTTAGCTGACCTGATTGTCTGGTCGAAGGAGGCGCTGAGGAGCTGGCTGCTGTCCTTACAGAAGCTGACGCAGGTTACTCCTTTACTGTGGGCGCGTTCAAACCTCCTCAAACACTGACCGCTCTGGATCTTCCACACCTGCACACACAAATAAAACAATCACATATGAGTCGACAAGTGATATGAAATGAATTCCCCAAGCCTCTCTACAAGAAGAAGTAAGAAAGTAAGGAATACAAGAGGTTAGGAGAGAGGCAGGAAGGTTCTCCAGACCTTGATCTTGCCGTCCTGCGCTCCGGTGGCCAGCATCTCTGTGTCCCGACTGAAGCACATACACAGCACAGCATCGTCCATCATCATGAAGTTGTCCTGCGCCTGGTACTTCAGATCCTGTCACACACACAATATCAACGTGATCAATATCCTATCATCATAGGTGTGGAGCCACTTGAGAAAACCTCATGGAGGAAAAAAGAAGTACACCCTCCTATGTTCTGTTTAACACGCTAAATCAAACGACACAAGGAAGCATCTGGAAAACAGGTACGCCACAAGACGAGTCTGGAGGCTAGCGGTACGTTTACACGCGTCGATTCAGAGACACAAAAAGCGACAGGTCTGGACACACAAAAGACTTTAACGAATGAAAGTGTTCAGGCTTCTGATCTGAGTTCTACATATCAGCGTTCCCCCTGTATGTATCCAACCACGGCGACCAAATGGTGTTTTTAAGTAAGGAGCAGGGGTTATATCTATTTTTCACACAGCGGTAAAGTTGACTTGATGTTAAATGTATCCTGAGTCATATTTCCTAACAGTAGTTTTCTAACTTAACACTGGTTTTGCGGTGAAATCTCTTTTTTTTTTCTGGAAATGACATGATATGGCTTTGCACTTGCTACAGTTGGAAAAAGTAAAAGGTATAATAACACTGTTACACAGGCCTAGTCTAGGGGCAATCCAGCCACAATGTACATACAAGCAACATATAGACAGGAAAAACTAAGGCAGACACAGATTCAAACAAATACACCCGCAGAGCAGCCTTTTTCAGCGATGCGATCTCATAAAATCACATCTTTGGGTTCATGTTGAAATGAGTGTAACCGTGGCCTGTGATTGGCTCTGAGAGTAACTTTGACTCAAGAGCCTTGCTTGTGCATTCATCACCTTTCTGATTTTCCCCGTGGTGAAGTTCCAGACCTCGATGAAGCCGTCGACGGAGCCGGTCACCAGGTACTGACCGTCGGGGGAGAAACGGGAACACTCCACATGGGATTTCTGTCCAAACTGTGATGGCGGGGGGGGG
>OOFE01017318.1:16564-39473 GCA_900323365.1 Monocentris japonica
CTGGAAATTCCTGTAGCGGCTGTTGTAAACATTCCAACTTGGAAAAAAAATGTTTATTTCCATGTCAACATTATTAAATGCCAAAGGAGAGTAGGAAACATACTTTCTATCCATTTTAATTCTATATGTTACAGTCCGTCACGTCACTTAATTTGTTTTGTTTTCATTCAGTATTTCCTGTTTGATTTTGTACTTACCTCTCCTCTCGTTCCAGATGTCTTCATTTCCTCCCCTTGTGTGTTTCCCGCCTGTCTGCCCCACCCCTGATTGGTCTCATCTGTGTCTTGTTAGTCTCCCTCCTTCAGTGTATTTAAGCAGTGTTCATTTGGTAATCCAGTGCCAGTTTGTCTCGTACACTGTGTCGAGTGGTCTAGCCCTTTTCCAATGAAATCCGCCCTAGTGGTTTTTGGACTTTGCCTTTGCCTCACCCCTTTGGATTTGTTTGCCTTCGCTGACTGCCTACCTGTGTACCGAACCTTGCCACGTTAAGAAAGACTCTTTACTTGAAGTGTTACCCTGTGTCTGAGTCGTGCTCTTGAGTCCAGCCTTAACACTGTGTGCAATTGTAAGCCTTTCTATGCTTTTGCCTTTTTTTTTTTTTTCCTTCCGTTTAGTTCTATGGTGAATTATAAATTTCCTCATCGTAGTCAAATGGATGGGGCAGATAAGCCGTCATACTTTAGGACTTTGAATCACTTACATTGAATTTCAAAATAAAGCTTGAGCTAGAATTTTGAAAACGTTTGTATGAAAAGTGTTATTTTTGTTTAAACTCCTCACAGTGAATAAATGTTTTAAGAAGAGACTATTACACCTGACATTTTTTCTGAAGATATTAAAACAGAGACAGACTTGTCACGTTTCTTGGTTCCAGAGTGAAGATACCGCGATTCATGAAGAAATATTGGGATGTCAGGACTGTTCAAAGACAGCTGTAAAACAAACAGTTATCCAACAAGGGGTAACTGTTTGAAAAACAAACTTACTACCCAGAAATCATGTGACTTTAAACTCTACAATCTATGGCATCTCAATTCGGGGCAGTGGGATGCTCTTTCCTGTTGCAGCCCCATTTTGTGTTTTAGGCTGATAAGATAGGTGTATTTTGCCTCATGTAGCTTTAAGACTTCCCTGCTTTACCTCCTCAGTAATCTAGTAGTCATATATCTACCTCCCATTTTCCATCACAATGCTCCATTACAGCCCATGTTGGTTGAAATAACATAGGATAAGAATGAGAAGTGACCTAGCCAGCTCAATTTGTCCTCCCATGATGCCGTGCTGTAGCCTCACAGTGGAACAAGGCACCACAGAGGGAGACAAGCCTCCTAGTGGCTGTTATTACCTTACATTGGATGGTGCCGTTTCCCACTCACTGAAACACTTTCTCCTCTTTCTACTACACTGTGCTGTTTTACTGAATTTCTGACATTTGAAATCAATTTAGGACACTTTATTTTGCCATGCACAGCCAGACAATATGATGGAGGTAACAACTTTGATCTAACACTCTTCAAAATAATTTAAAAGTAATTTTTAACACATTGTATCTTCTTTGGGAAAACGTGCATTTGTGTTATTTTTCCAACATTTAAGATGTATTGTCATGAACATATGGTGAAAAGTAACACAAATGCGTGTTACAAAAAGACAAACAGTGACATGCTATTTAAGAATGAAGGATTCATTTTCAGATAGCTTGAATCTATCAATTCCAGCCTAACAGATATTAAGGCAGTTGTAATTCCCATGTGTATAACAAAGAAGATAGTCAAAAATGCGTGATGCCTTTCTTTATTGACATCTACAAATCCATATTAGTCACAAATTATTTGTGTGCAGATTGTGTAATGACCCTGAAGTATTATTTATTTTGCTAATTACTTGCATTTCAATATGTCATCGTTTACCTTAAATCAAAAACCAACTAAAAATAGTTTAAAGCTAGTTCGCCAAAACTACTGTGAAAAGTTGGTCATTCACTTCTATAGTCCGATCAGGTCGGAAGAGGGCACAGTTGAGACTGGAAAGGGTTTTGCCTGTGCTCTTCACTTTGTAGACCACCTCGCATGGCAGGTTCTTCTCCTCAGATCTCCTCTTGATCTTTGCCACTTTAAAGACCTCGTAGGGAGGAATCAAGACCTCCCTTTCTGACTCGCCGAGCTTGGAGTACAGCGAGACATCGGCGCCAGAGCACGTGACGATCTCAAAGCAGGACTTGTCTCCGAATCGGGCGGCACTGGGGTACCAACCCAACGAGCTGGAGGTGAAAGAACCGAACCGAATCTCCCGATTGAGAATGTTCTCTTGGCCGAAGTAGCTGTTCACCCTACGGTAGCTTGTCAGGCATTTTTCGCCATCGGGTTTGCGAGCGTTGAGGGTTTGAATGGCGTCCGTGAGGAAAAAGTGGAGGGCGTGATACCTGAATGTGGTTTTGTACTTAGATTTCTGGGTTCGAACGGCATTATTGAAATCAAGATAGACTGCCGGTTTGTCGAGGGAATAAACATAAATAGCCATAATCTTTTGCTTTCCCAGCGCAGTGGAAGGTCTTCTCTTCTTCCACTTTCTGTTGTAGTATTTCTCTGCTTCTGCCCAGGCTTGTGTGAAATTTCGGTCTTTGTTTCTTTCATTCTCCAGGTATTCTTTTTTCACCTTGCTCTCCATTTTGTCCTTGCAGCCAGTGTACATGTCATCGACAGATTTTGGAGCCATGTCCAGCGAAAGACGACCACTTAGCCCCGATCCAGCGTCATTCTGCAAAAACGATACACATCATAAGCACTAAGGATCTTGCTTTGCTATAACTTATTGATTTCAGTACGCTGCATAACAGGCACACTACAGCCACCATATGCAGACACACACACTACCTTTGCAATTGCTGTAAGGACTCCATTGGTCATTGCAAGTGCTGCCCAAAATACTATCATTGCCATCTTCTGTAAGCATAGAAACCTGCCCACATAGAACCTCTTTTAGTAAAAGATGCCAACGATTTCCTGTGGAAATAATTATTAGAAAATAATTATTTTGTGAATTAGTGATATTTTTTAGCTCCATATTCAACTCCTAATATTGTAATGTAAATTTATCAAACATTAAAACAATGTTCAGTTGGATTGAAATGGGTTTTGATGACTCATCAATAGGTTACTATGGGGCTCCTTAAAATTTGGATCCCCTTCCATTAATAAATCTAATCACATGTATTCCCAACTGGAAATTAGGGACTAACCAAACTGGGATTTGAATCCGATTTTTGGATTTTTTTCAAATAAGCACATGAAATGTTTAAGAGAAGGGGAAAAAAACAATTAAATGACTTACTTTTATTCACTTACCACAGTTCACAATTCACACACTGTAATACTTGGGCCTGGAGCTAAATGCTGGTCTGTCAACAGCTGTAGGCCATTCCAATCAGGGGTGGTGTTTTAACAAGCGCTCCAGCTCATTCATATCCAATTTGCTTTGATTGTTGTGAATCATATCACACTTTTTGCATGCGCATGTGTGTTTCAGTTTGTGTGTTAGGGAGTACATGAAATTAGGGAAAAAGTTTTCACAAACCTAAGCTATGGTATTATTGGTTGGTTTATGTACGCCTACTGGTACGCATGGCGCAACCACTAAAGATGCATTAGCAATGGGATTTTAATATAAAAATACAAGAAAATAGCAACAAAATTGTTTTTATTTTGGCATTTATTGTTAAATATGTGTATGTTACCATAAAGAGAATTAGCTAACATTTCATTGTGACTTGAAACCTAAAATTCTTTCAGCGGCAGCACCACGAGGTAGTGGCGCACCCTTCAAACACACCGATGATTTCATCCTTGTTTGATCCACTGCCACATCACTACAGTAACCATCAGCACCAGCAGTGTACCCAGCACCACGGCAACAAAATTTTCCTGCTTGCGTTGTATTAGGACTATAGAGCTTAGAATCAACAGTATTATGCAAGCTGATGTGAACACAAAATTGATTTGACTCCAGTCCCTTTCGACAGTTTTTAATTTACTACAATTTAAATTGCTCCTTGGTATTTTGGTGCTCTGTAGCTTGTAGACCACTTTACACCACTGGTTATTCGTCAGGATGTCGGTGATTTTGAAAACCTCGTAGGGAGGAATCAACACCTGTCCTTCTTGGTCTGTAGCAGAGTAATAAGTTACATCAGCACCTAAGCATGTGTGGATCTCAAAGCAAGAAATATTCCCAAAGGATTCAAATGAGCGCTTGCTTGAAGCCGTCAAGGTGAAAGCGCCGAAACGCATCTCTTTGCCGACAACATTCCGATTAAAGTAGGTCCCCGTTCTGTGATAGGTGGCTCTGCACGATGTTTGATTTTGCCGCAGAACTTGAACGGCATCCGTCAGGTAGAAGTAGAGGTAGTGGTACTTAAATCCGTATGTCTTGTACCAGTGTTTCCCCGTTTTCACTGCTTTGTTGAAGTCTTGTTGGGTTTCTTTCAGTTCAGCATTTGTGTGCATGTATATAACCGTGGCATGTTCTTCTCCCACGTACTTGTGCGCCGGTTTCTTTGCCTCTTGTTCAGCGGAAGCCCAAGCTTGACTAAACTTTTTGTTGACGTGCCACTCAAACACACCGAACAGGTCAGTCACAGCTGCTGCTTCAGATCGGCAGCCGTTGTACATGTCGTCGATGGAATCAGCTGCCATATCCAGAGGCAATACATCAGTCCTCTGCAATTAGAGACAAGAAATAACACAGTAAGGTGACTGAGCAGAATGAAATCTTGAAAATATTATGGATTTTTAGTGCTAATCTCTTTGTCAATTATGTGGATGTACAGTACTGTGTCTTAGGCACCCTAGATTTTTTTTAATATAAATTTGGTCTTACATGTTTATTTTTTTGTTTTCTGCATTAGTGTTTTACATTACTGCTCTTTATAGTACATTTCCTGATATTTAGAAACATTTAATTTCAGAATTTTTCAAAGCATCTGCACTTTACGGAATTTTTTAACATGTGCCTAAGACTTTTGCACAGTACTGTATGCAACATAGTAATGAAATAAATTAGGGTAGAGTGTGTGTATGAGTGTGCGAGCAGATGTGTGTGGACGTGCGTTTGTGCGTCTCTGTGTTGTGTTCGGTGGTGCATCCTTTACAAAACATGTCATATTCTGCTTAAGATAATCAATCACTATATCAATACACTGCCCCACATGCAAATAACAAACATACAGCTATTTTCAATGCATTTAAAACAGTGAAATGTGAACCTGAACAGGTTGCTCATGCCACCAGAGTATCAGAAATGGGTCACGGAACAGCGCGAGCGCCATCACCAGTAGCACACAAAGGGTTGCCCAGTATCTCAGTGATTTCTTCTTCCACACTGGTCTTTTGCCAAACTTCATATCTGAATAGGAAGAATATTTATAGCTCAGTAAAGCAAGTTAAGAAAAATATCAGCCTACCATTCTCTAGCTCCTTCTATTGTAATGCTGTGCGCCACACCTCTTTAATACTCGTCTATCTATTTACAATGGTGGTGACAGCTGCACATAGTCTACTGTTTGCACTTACTTTACATCTCTGCATGTCAGAGTGCCAACTTCACTTCACTCTTTTTGTCCTTGTAATCTGTCCCATCAGTAAACAACCTCACACTCTCCACCGACCATGCAAGAATTATTAGCTTACCTTCCCTCTGCTTTCAACAGGAGCATGACATGAGGTTCTAAGTCACAGACAGGAAAATGTTCAGAGTGCTGCTGCTGTGTCTTTTGACTGCCAGCAAATTCTGACCAGGATTCAACTCACAGGATTTACAGGTACAACCACACAGTGCAGGCATTCCTCACCTTTGGGCGAGGCTAAAGCTATGAAATGCAGAACTAGTTTTATTGCTTCTATGTTGTGTGTGACATTTGAATAATATGTTTTAAAAAAAAAAAAAGAGGAACGAAACAAAATATGCTGAAATTGTCTGAAGATTTAAAAAATTCAATGAAAGGAGTTTGTGGAGTTGTGCTGTGTGTGTGCATGTGTAAAAGCTTTGTGTCACACTAGCTCTGTCATGCTGTCATTGCATTTTCATTAAGGGGGAGGTACTACGTGTGGTAACACTGGTGAATCCTGTTTGGCAGAGAAGCCTGCACAGGTGAAACTGATCAGCAATGTACAGTAAACAACTGGCTAAAACAGAAGATTTTTTTTTTTTTTTTCTGACAAGAAAACCAAAAAGTAAAACACTACAGCAGAAATTTGACGTCCTCCTGACATGGAATAGAACTTCTAGTACAGTCATACTGCTGCTTATGCCATGGTAAGTTATAAAGAAAGCCAAAAAATGTTATATTCTTTTTCAAAACTGCTGAAGCACACGTGCAGGACTGTGATATCAGACAATGTCATTTTCCTACACACATCCATTAAGTTCATTTGCATTGTAGCGGGGAGTTAGAGTCAATAACCGTAGCCCGCAGTGCCTCACCTTTGGTTATTTTTACATCACATAGTCACAAACCTTTTCATTTCCTATAGCTGTAATTGTGTTAATTGTGTTCTATATTTGTTACGTGACACCTTTCCTCTGTTCCAGATGCAGTATGCCTTTCTGGGAGAGGCCAACATGTCAGAGGAAAACCTTTTCTACATGTACAATCACTTCTCTTGTTCTTTTGGTGGGACTCCTGGTGTTCATTGTCATATTTCTAACATTTAGTGGGCACGGCATTGCTGAAAAGGTACTTAGCACTTAATAGAACCTTTAAAATTTGGCAAAAAAAAAACAACAGCATTAAGAAAATAGGTTTGAAACTATCTTGAACATACAATTGACCTGTTTTGCCAGATGAACAGTAATAGTTTATAACTTTTATGACTAGCCCATCTCAGTCCATCATTGAAAAGGAGTCATATTCTGATCATGCTGTAGCTAAAAAGAAAATCTAACAGATATACGTATGTCGTCATCTACTGGATAAGCCATTCCTCCTTGTTTCAGAATGACGTGGAGCTACAGGAGGAGGAAGGCTTACTTCAGGACTTGACCCGCGACCCCAGCAATGCCGCGTACGATGACTGCAGATCCAAAGCAACAACTGTGGTGCAGATGTTGGATCCGAGCACAAACTTAAGTCAAGCCTGGGATGGTGCGGAGCAAAAAGCCAAGGAGCCTGCACACGAGTACATGGAGATAAAGCATTCTATTGCCATATACACGTATACGAACGTCATGCCTGTAAACCAAGACTTTAAGGCTGCAGCGAGGACAGGGGAAAAAAACAACGAAAAAGAAACATCTCTTTATTCTGACCTGAGCGAAGCCATTCAGATCCTCAAGCACAGCCAAGTGTCATGTCTTCGTACACACTACAGCACGGAGACGTTGTTGAAGCAGAATATCTCTAACAAACAGATCCGCTTCAGCACCTTCTTATTAAGCTCTCTCAGCTGGGATATGAACTCCTCGAGGAGTGCTTCCTGTTTCCAAATCTACACGTGTTTTGGTGCTGAGGTGACGCATTACTCAGCCTTGAAACCAAGCGGCCAGGTGCTGATTCCCCCCTATGAGGTTTTCAAAGTCACTGGCATCCAGAAAGACACGCCGCTGTGTGAAGTCGTCTACAGACTGAAGAGCAATCTGAACTGCGTTTACGATAGAGAGAGCAATACATTGCATCCCATATCTGCGTTATCAATGGTTGAAGTTTGGCTTATTATCATTATCATTAGTGTCATTATTGCATCTGTACTGCTGCTGACAGTTCTGCTGTCTTGTAAGCTCAAAGCATATCCAGCAGTCACATTGCAGCCTGGAGCAGTATTTTTTTTATAAAATGACCATGGTGGCTATACCAGCTAACACATTACATACCAATGACATAACCTATTGGGAGTTTTTGGTGATGACTTGGCTACAGTCTATGGTGGTCATTTTATTACCTCCACTCCTTATTTCTGACTTGTTGTGGGTTGCATTGATAGTCAACACCTACTGTTGCCAGTTGGTCAAATTACCATCTGGCAACATAGGCTAGTTGTTCAGGGTAACGACAATTTATGAACAAACCCAAAGAGACGGCAAAGGTCACAGTAGTTTTAGTCTCCCAATTATTTATTTTTTTTAATTTACAGTACTGTGCAAAAGTCTTAGGCACATTTTTGTATATAAATTTGGTATTAGATGTTTATTTTTCATTTTCTGCATTAGTGTTTTACATTAATGCTCTTTAGAGTAAATTGTTATTGAGAAACTTTTCATTTCATTATTTTTGAAAGCATCTTCGCTTTATGGAATTGTTTTAAATGTGACTTTTACATAGTACTGTATGTGAATATTATTTGTATTGTAACAAACCTCCCAGACAGGTTAGATTCTGTTACGTGAAGTAAGTTGTAAGCCAGTATTAAATTAATTTAAGTTCCGGTAACAGCTTTTAAACTTGACCGATGAACGTATGTTGTATTTGAGGTAATGCAAAGTACCAAACTGAAAATAAAGAATAGATTTGTGGTCTAGTCTGTGGTATGAACAAATAAACATACACTTAACGGTTTTCTGTACACCGCAATTCTTTTTTTAAAGTTTAATTTGAAAATCGCCTAACCCCCAGTCTCATCCTATCTATCTGTGGCTGCTTGACTCAGCTGTGTTCCTGTAGGCGCCATGTCGCTACTGCTACTGCCAATAATAAGTTTAAATTGTGTATGAATAATGCCACTACCATGTGCCCAGTTACAGCAAAGAGGGATGAGTCCTGTTAATTATTTTCCTTTGTGAAGTTTTGAGTTGAAGTGGTGAGTTAATAAACCCTTTTTTGCTTTCACTTTTGCTTAAGTCGCTGAAGAGCTAAACTTCATGTTGTCTGGTGATAATTTTTGGACATACAGTAGAAACTCATATGCTCTGTTGCTTTCCTGTGTGTGGGCAAGTGGTCAGCAGAAGGGAAAAGCCCCAAGTGAAATCCTCCTCTTCCCCATTATATGATGTTATTTGTAGTGTTTATAAGATTTGACACTTTTTATATAACAAATAATGTGAAAACAAGATGGTAGGTTGAGCATTGGTTTGTGGCATACGCTTCACGTCAAAAGGTTTCTAAAAGGAGTTGAAAGTAGTTATTAAAGGATTTTATTGCGACAGGCACCTCAAATTTTAAAAACTTCTGCACATCTGATACATGTGGGTTATTTTTTCTAATATCTAAACATATAATCTTCAGGAAAAATGTTGATATTTTCTCAAACTTATGACCTGAGAATCAAAACATATATTCATCCACACAAATTAAATGAACACGTGTATACACACACACACACACACACACACACACACACACACACACACACGCACACACAGACACACCCCCACCGGTGGAGATGCACGGGTACACAATTTCACCATCATTTTTTGATGTAGGGTGCCACGGTTGAAAAAATTCTCCTCCTCTAAAATGTCAACAAAATCTATTGACAGAGTGATAGCTGAAAAGGTAAAAGGTATGTCAGCTACCTTATCACCTTGGCCAGAAACAGGAGACCTTTTATTCCTATGACTGTTGTTTTAGTTTGTGCCCCAAACTAAAACAGCTTAGTGGGTGCAAAATATGCTGTGGAACAGGGGTTTGGACTGGACGCTGACATTCTGGCACCATTGAGACAGGATATTAATAGACAAAACAAGCTTATGCAGTCTCTTACATGCCATCCACCAGAGGTGCTATAAGCAGGAATAGAAACAGGCCTTCAAGTTGGAGTGGGGTCCCAATATCCTGTCACTGAAAATGTTATCAAGTTTTTATCTTTCATTTGAGATTAGTTATATGTTGATGAGGTGAATACAGAGCTCACATTCTAGGAACGTTCCAAGACAGATTATTATGCAAGTATAGGTGCATGTTGTCACTTGTTACACATGAAATGGGGAGATTTCTTTTTCTTTGATAAAGCTAATAAATTTGCTTGGAAATGGCCTGCCATAAAAAGTGCACTGATAACTAACTAATATAGGCCATTATGAGCCATTTTACGGTCATTGTTCAGCTGATACTATAGCAAAATTGTGAGTGGTGGGTCGTGATACAGTTATGCCAGATTTGTAATACAATTACTTTATTTTTGAAATGTGATGATATCATCCAATGGTTATTACCTAATACTGGCAGCAAGTTTCCATGTTTTTTTTTAGGCAAAGATGCTCCATTGTGCAGGAAGGTGTATTGTGCGTTGTGTTTTATGAGTCACATTGGGTGGAGTTGAATAAATGCTGCCACCACTGTACTGGATAAATGAGGTCTGTTGTACAGGTGTTGTGTTAAAGTTCCCAGTGAAATCAAAATAAGATTGTGGAACTACTTTGTAAGAGTCAGTCATCAATAATAATCAATCTTCCCTTACTAGCATCCATCTCCAGACACCTGAGTTACTTTATTAGCAATCCATCAGGTATTTTTCCTCATTTATGTCATGTCAAGTCATGAAGAACATTACAGAGCAGGAGACACATGGGAGAATAAGATTCAGTGGAATGCCATCTAAAGCCAGCAAGGGACATGAGCTCATAACCATAGGTGAGGGTTGGAACAAAGATCTCCCTTTTCACCACCAAGGCCTGCTCCACTGTGCATCAGAGATCACGGTCTGATTAATCCAGGATGACATCATCTGCAAACAGAGATAACCACCCTAATGTCACCGAACTGGGCGCTCGCCACACCTTGGCTGCATCTTGATATCCTGTCCATCAGAAACAAGAGAGGGGACAAGCTGCATCCTTGTTGGAGTCTGATGCTCTCTTTGAATGAGTTTGACTTAATGGCAAGAATGCAGACACAGCTCGCGCTTCAAGTGTATAGAAACCAAATGACATGCAGCAGTGGCCCTGACACCCCATACCGCCCACAGCACCTCCCACAAGATACCTTGGGGAACACGGTCATAGGCACAAAGCACACAAAGACATGATTAGCAAACTCCCATGAATCCTCTATTATCCGCTGCTTCTCAACATTGAGAGCAGCACATGGTGAGGATGCCCCCCGATAGCTCTTTTTGGAGGAGTACCATGACATGATTGATGTGGTCCCTCAATCTGAGAATCTATTGTTAGGGCTGCATTCATTTCTGCATATAAAACTTCACCATTTACACAAACATTAGAGTGGATATAACACTCCCAAGAATTGTAACCTCAGTGGCCAATGATGCCAGAAAATACGATGCTCTTGACACTGTGTCGACAGTATGGATGGTGAAACATGGTTAGCTGTACAATCAGCCCAGTTTTGTCAGTCTGAGGTTACAGTTCCTCATTCCTGAAAATCTTTAAATTAATCTTCATTTGCTTCATTACTATCCATGTTGAAATCAGTTACTTCACGATCACAACAGTTTGCAACAGTTTGATCAGTAGCTTCCAAAGCCTGCAGAGCCAGATTCATTAAAAGCTCCAGCTTTGGTTGTCCATCCTTCGGTCCGTGAACCCCCATAGAATGACCTCATTTTTCTCTGTAATACATGAAGATTGTATACCGGAAGTATTTGAAGCAGTATACTGGAATTTGTGGCTGCTTTAGGGTGTCCACTATAGAATGCAGGAAAATGGCAATCCTGCCAACACACACACTCTGAATAAACAGGAGTGCGTCTCATTCATTTGTTTTGCATTAATTTTCATTGCACCATGACACAGTAAACTTCATCATGATATGGTAAAATTAATTTACTTAATATCATATCTTGTCTTTATTGAGCAGTATAAAATTAATAAGCAGAAGTACAATTTGTATCACTGTGAAAAGTGAACTGTTATATATTCATCTTAACTGGAATTTTTCACATATCTTCATATGCAATTCATGACAGGAGAACTTCCTTCTAGATTCTTCACTGATTTGTTTGCATGGATTGCTGAAATGCATGGTGATATGACTCTTTGTAAGACAACATACGTTGTATAAGGTGCTTCTATGTACAGTTGCGAGAAAATATTTGTGAGCCCTTTTGTATTACCGTATGCATTTCTGCACAAATGGTATAAAATATGGTCTGATCTTAGTCATAGTCGTAACAATAGATAAATGCAACCAATAGTTAACCAATAATATATAAAAATGTACTTCTATTGAACATGTTGTTCAAACATTAACAACATTACAATTTGTGATATAAGATATTCAGATATATTTCAATTTCATAAGAGCGTTTCTCAAAGATCTAAAACGATTTATTTGTATTTGTTGTAAATAATGTATTCTTGAAAAAGAAGTATCAACTGAACAAATGTATTAGACTCAGACCCCACTGTATCTTGTCAGTTTCTTTCTTCAAGCCAGCTATGTTGTCCACAATGTCTGTATCGAGATACATTGCCTTGTCTTCAATTTCTGCTGAAAGCAATAAGAACCATCTCCTCTGCCTGAAAAAGTTGCCCCATCAATCTGACTGGGTACAGTCAAAACAGCTCAGGAATACATCAGCCAGCCTACTTACGTTCAATCAACCATTAATTTTTAAAAGCTGTTTTTAAGCCCCCTGGTGATGCAGTTTTTACTTCCTGGAACTAATTTTATTTACTGACTGGAGGCATACTTGTTGGCAACATTCGCTTATTGAACATGATAACACAGGAAGCATTGCCAACCTTGGGGGACTTGCAATGGCTCAACTTGTTTGACGGCTCCTGGCTTGCTCAAGAAAAAAATTTCAAATATGTGAATTTTTGTATGCATTACACAGCGTAAAGCACACGCACCCATGTTCTCACTCATGCCCGCACACACACACACAACCACAGAGTGTATTAGTGTACTACGGCAGTATTTCTATTCACCGGGCCAACGTGGGGAAGTGTGACGTCTCTATATCACTCAAGCAAGTTTCAGCCAGGTATAAGAGACATTCTCTCTGAAGCGCACCAACACACACGATCACACACGTTCGCACACACACTCATAACGGTTTGAGGTTGTTTTAATCTGCCCCTGTGGGGATGTAAATAAAGCATATATGGACTCACATCGGGACTACTAGATTGCAAGAAAAGAGCAGAATACTCAAAGGTAAGAGTGCTGTGTAAAATCAGTGTACATCTTTTGTATATTCATATATATATATATATATATTAGCACTAATCTTAACTTTGTTTTGAAAAGGGCTTTATAAATTATTAATTGTAGAAGAAGTATGTGTTCTATTAGCATTATTACATGTTTTTTTTAAATTTCAGACTATTTCAGACAAAAATGAGGTTGAAAGTGTTTTCAAATATTTGAATCCACCAATATTTGAGACCCAGCTGACGTAAATTACTTGGGGATTCATGTGAACAAGCGTTCAAGTCAGCAGCCATTTAAATAGCTTAAAGGAATTTGAGCAATTGTGAGGTGGGGCAAATTAACTGCTCTTGACAGATTTTTCCTCAGCGTCGATGTGTTACGCATGTTACCTCGTGACATATTGTGGCACAAAGGGTATCAGTGTGCGTTTGATTTGAAAATAGAAAATATCCATTATGAAATGTTCCACTTCCCACAAACAATTTTATTTTCCAATTTCTAATGCTCTCCGTTCTCTCTCTCTCTCTCTCTCTCTCTTTCTTCCTCAGGTGTTGCCACTTGCTTCTTGTTGCCTCGTTACACCGGGTTAGTGAATAACCTTGACCACAGTGCTTTGTGTTGTGCTACAGCCAGCAAGCCATTGGGCAAGTAACGATTACAGAAAGTTGGGGGGAGAGAGACGGTAGGATTACAACAGTCAACGGCACAAAGTAGTTCCCTCAGTGGGAGCTTCCTATTTGGTTGATTTGTGGGGTGAAATCAAACAGGGAGGATACAAAGAAGAGGGAAGTGAGAACCACTGAAGCAAAGGGTTGTAAAACAGAGACAATAAAGAGCTCAGACAGTAGAGGAAGGTTTAGTCCTGTGAACGTCCACCTTCCTCGTCCTCCATCATGGCTCAGACAGCCACCCTCGTGGTGGTGCTGGTCCTCTCCCTCCCAGGCTCTGCCCACAGCTTCCAACCTCTCTTCTCATTTGACGGGAACTCCACCACTCACCGCGACATCACACAGAGAGCGGTCCTCTGGAAGACAGCCGAGGTCTGCCAGGCGATCGCTGCAGCCGAGGGGCGGGACTTCGACCTGAAGGTGAGCAGGCTAAAGCCGAAGAAGGGGATGACGCCTTGCTGCTACGGCTCGGATGCATTCACATGTTTAACTGTAATAATAATAATAATAATAATACATTTTATTTGTATGGTGCTTTTAGAGGGGAAAAGAAAACATTTGTTAGGAGACATTTAGAAGGAAGGTGCAAAAATGTTTGACATTAAAAGCAATTTAAAAAAAAAAACTCACTGAAATGCCCACATCCAAAATAATTTTTATTTATGAATTTAAACCATCAACCATAAACAAACTGTAGCAAATAGTTTGTTTATAGTTTGTTTGTTTTTCACAAGTAGAGTTGGTTATATTGGATTGCCAACATCGATGGATTCCCTGTGCTGAGAACATTCACGCAATTCGCGACACCAAGTGGGAAATATTGGAGCCTACAAAAATTCCAATTTTGTACAGTAAATCCAACATGACATGAGTGTGGCGTTATGCTGCATTCATGTCTCATGGACACATCGTAGATGAGAGCATCCTACTTACTACTACCAACAAACCAACCAACAGCATGCGCCAGAGTTGAAGGCAAGTGTATACACCCATCCACAAACACTCTTTCACTATACATTTCATTTCTCGTTTCTCTCTCTCTACAGATTGATGACAGCCTATCAGTCAGCAAGGTGCAAAGGGCCTGTTCCTCTATCGGCACCTCCAACTCGCTCCTCTCGACGGTCATGTTCCAGTCTTCTATCGCCCATATGTACCTAAGCAACGCGCAGGTGGACGTGGTGTTCGCACTGAGTGAGGCGCATCACTTTGACGATGAGGCCTTCCAGGGAGGACGGGATATCATCACAGCGGGTACAGATGAAGCATTTTGGTCCAAATTGAGATATCCAAAAAAAAAAAAAAAATCAAAACAAGAAATTTAGAGAAATGGAATGATGAACTTCAGGCACTATTCTACTTTGTTTCATCCTATTCTACTTCAGGAATGTCTGCTGTGAAGGCCAGTGTGAAGCTGGAGAACTTCGTCTCAGGGAGGTGGACCCTGGGACAAATCTGCCACACCCTACAGGTGAGATGGATGGATGGATTGATGGATGGCTGGACAGACAGATAGATAGATAGATAGATAGATAGATAGATGGTGCTGTTGGGTTGTTATTTATTCATTGCAATGTTTCCTTATATATTTAGGACTTCTATAGCCACAGTAACTGGGTAGAGCTGGGGAACACCGCTTCCTATGTTGCCCTGGTCAGACCTGACGAACCTCTGGAGAACCTGGCAGGTAGGACACTGCTGGTATGTGTGTACAGCGCACTTGTTTTGCACAGAACAAGTGGCGAAAGAGAGAGAGGGAAAGACATAGGCGTAGAAGAAGAAGAAGGCGGGGAAGGAAACCTATTGTTGTGGCTGCAGTGAAACTATTGCTTGTTAGACTGGCTGCACGCTAGAGTGAGAAATCACACTGGACCCATTGTCACCTTGGTGCATTCAGACATCTGTCATCTGTCACTCAGAAAATACATGCACACACCTTAGTACCCTATATACTCGTTAGGTTGCACATTTTGTGCAAACACACTGGTACACCTTGTATTGCATTTTGCAGACTCCTGTTTGACTAGTTGTTATCATCTACCTCTCTGATTTGTCATTTTGCAGAACTTGAAATAATGGGTTTGAAATGTCACAAAGAATTTTTTTTCCCCATTTCATATACGTTAGTGTGTAATCCAACTAGCAGTCACCCATTTAAAGCATCTATAATGAGTTTATTTTAGTGGATTACCCTTGCCAACTTTTTTGTAATGTTTTGTTATTTTTAATCCCTATACATTTATTCTGTTATTCCCTAACCTTGCTCCAGACCAAAGCACTCCAACCTGTAGGAACTGTACAGGAGGGAATTGCAACAACAACCTTCTGCCTGAGCTGTTGCAGCAGGGGCTTCTCACCTCAGGGTACTTCAACATCTTCTCCCCAGAAAAGCCTGCAGGTAACCTGGAGGGATCTCAGTTGGGTTGCGTTTAGTGTGTAGGTTCACTTTAAACTTACCAAGAGGTAAATTCAAGTCGGTGAGTCCGGGGTGAGAGATTTCACTCTGTAGAGGCTTTGCTGTAGCGTCGCAACTCTATCAACTACGTCTGGCACCATGATGGAGGTCCATTGGAGAAGTGGCCGCGCACAAATCATGCCTAAATATATAACAGCCAGGCTCGAAAAAGAGATGATTGAAAAAGATTGCTGTGTTGTGGATGTAGGTTAATTCAGTAATATAAGTAAAAGTGTATAGTGTGATATGATAGATTTGTTTCTGCATTTAGGTTACTGTGACACCGCCTTGTCTTTAGGCCTAGTCCCTTTGGTCCTGTCTCTAGCTAGCTCAACTCAGTTAACCTGAAGAACTGGCTGGCATTGTTAGCTGGCTAATTAGCCAGCAGCCTAATTTAGCAATTTAGATTTTTTACATTTTTATTTTATTTGTCAGGGGCGATACAAGTAAGCATTGTACGAGTTATAAACAAGCATTGTACGAGTTATAAACAAGCATTGTACAAGTTATAAACAAGCATCGTACAAGTTAAAAGCAAGAAAAGACGAACTGTATAAAGGGTTTCTAGCCAGAGGCTAATTTGCAACCCTAGACCCTGGTTAGGCTTTTAAGGTGTAAAGGTACTGAGCATAAAAATTACATGATCTAATAGAATAGAAATATGATCAAATAAAAATAGAAATATATTCTGTATATTAACTATGGTTAGCTATGTAACAAGCTAACAAGAGAATTAGCTAAAAACAAAATTGACCAGATGTATCAGTGGCGAAATGATCAGTTTCCAGTGAAAAGCAGCACAGGAATGAACCATGTCTTTTCAGTTCTGTTGAGACGGCCAAGTTGTACTTGGCAATAAGAAAAGCAATCAGCTGTTCCCTCCCATCTTCCAATATGGCCACTAGAGGGCGCGTTACATCACCTGAAAGCCCCCTTACACCCGGGTACTACCAAACTTCATCACAGTGTACAGCACTTAAGAAAATCACTTTCTGCAAATCAGTATCAATAAAAGGAAATAATAGTTGTATTATTGTTCAAATTTAACTTCATATGAAACTATGACATTTTCACACAACTCCCTATCATTCATCATTAATTAGGTCATTGTAATGAATGCACTGTGGGGCTGCACAGAATCTTGTTTTCCTCTCCACCCCAAGGTAAATGCAGCCATGGTGGCTCGTTTGACCAGACCAGCCAACAGGACCCCGTGGGGGGAATCAGTAAGGACGACGTTGGGGCCAGTCATGGTTCGCTCCACCACACAGCAGCCAACCTGGCCATTAATGCCACTATGGAGCTGCTGGAGGACATCAGAGTAGCTGTTGGAGACAAGAACTTCCTGCTGTATGGGTCACTTTCACTTGAGCCAATTTGTGTCCCCATTTGAATTCAACCGAGTGCCAATCAAAGATTAAGAGCATGGCCTGGTTTACTGGCAGGCAAGGCACATGCCCTGGCACGTTGCTAAATTTGCTAAATTCTCTCTTGTTCCCCCAGCTTGATGGGCCTCTCCCAGTCCTCTGTGCTGTGTTTCGTTATCGACACCACAGGCAGTATGAGCGACGACATAGCCGAGGCAAAGAGAGTCTCCTTCTCCATCATTGACAGCAAGCAGGGAACCCAGCAGGAGCCCTCAGCCTACATATTGGTGCCTTTCAATGACCCAGGTAGGTAACTTATATCTAATGGTATCTGTAGCTCATTACACAGGGGTGAAGACTATAAAAATATGAGGAGAATTTACAATCTACTCATATCGTACAATTTCCGACCCAAGGAAGAGTCGTTCACGGTGCCTTCAGGCTCTATTTGACGTCTCAGCTTCCAAATAAAGTAGCTTTAGGTTTAGTTTAATTGCACTTACAAATGATAAAAATTGAAAAAAAGAACCACTACTAACATACAAACTGCACAGGCATCACTGTCTTAAACACAAACAGACTGAATAAAGTGTATGTGATGCATTTCTGTACATTGAATGCACCGAATACTACCACCGCCTGCTCTTAAGATGCACCAAGTGAATCTCTTATTGAAGTAAGCTATTAAAGTTACTTGGATTGTGCAAAAGGGGGTACAGGTCACTATTAGGAAGAAGCTCATGTTTTCTTCGTGTATGCAGCTTTTGGGCCTCTGATAATGACAACCAATGCAGACATCTTCAAAGACCAGATCAACAAGCTGACTGCAAGCGGAGGAGGGGACATCCCAGAGTTGTGCTTGTCTGGACTGCAGGTGTGTGTGTGTTTAGAACATGACTTCATTTTTTAGCACGTAAACCATCATTGGAGTTCAGGAACAGTCAACCTCCGACATTGGTTTGCACTTTCAGGCTTTTTCTCCGGATTTTAACAGCAGTAGTTGCTAGATTACTAATTTACTGCTAAATAAATTGTTGATTTGGTAACTCATATCTTGAAAAGTTGGATCCTGCACCAGAATTTGTATGTTTCAGTTAATAGTTGATTTGACCCAACCATTTCTAGAGGATAAACAGTTCAGATTTTATTTTATTACCGTTAGTTTTGGAGGCAGGAATTAAAGGAATTAAATCATATTTCTTGGGTCTTCTTCTCCTTGTTTGATTAGGAAAAAAAAATCATTTGGTTTGGTTTAAAACAAAATCATTCAAGTGAGTAATAGGGGTAGTGCCTACCAGTGGCCAAAGTTGGTGGTTGATATTCAGGGATTCCAATAGTGGTTGTGTGCTAAAATAGTTAAAATGTCAGCAAATTATTAACTAAATAATTTAACCATGACTAAAAACCCACATCTTTGTTCTTCATCATTATTATTAAACATTGTAATCTACTTTAGAAAAACCCGCTATGCACAATTCACAGCTTGCCCTGACAGCGGCTCCACCCTCCTCTGAGATCTTTGTCTTTACGGATGCCCCGGCCAAAGACGCTCATCTGAAAAGCGCCATCACTGCCCTCATAGAGAGCACCAAGTCTGTGGTGAGTATGAGTGGAGCTTTTACTATTCTCTCTTTCCACATAGAAACACATAGAATATAAAATAAGCAACAAAACCCCCAAACCCGTTCATTCCAAAGCAACCAGATAATGTCTCTCTTATTCATTACGTCTCTTATATTGTTGCTATGATTTATCAAGATGGATCATAAGTTGAGCACACAACCCTAATTCCACATTGCTCCAGACGTTGGATTCCATCACCCACAAACAAGTTGAGATGATGCTGCAGAGATGGGTTAGGCTAGAGAGGAGAGTTAGAGAAAATCGACTGATGCACTTTATTAATCCACTTCTTATATATATACTTTCTCTACTTCTTCTTCCCTCCTTACCCTTTTAGGTCACCTTCATGTTGACGGACACCGTGTCCAGTCGGCGGCGCCGTCGAGGGCTTCAGCGTATGGCCTCACTCCGCCTGAGCCAACCAGATGCCCAGCTGTACCGTGACCTCGCCCAGGCTTCTGGAGGGCAGGCCATTGAGGTCACCAAGACGGACCTCTCATCGGCCACTGCTGTTATAGAGGACGCTACAGCCAATGCTGTGGTAAGACACCCACCAAGCAATTTGTTAACCAACTCCAATCTTGGTCATCAACTCAGATAAACTCAGAATTCATGATTTTCACTGGACAGCGACGATTTGCAACTTGTGAACTACTGTAATTTAGCACAAAGTTTTGCACCCGTTGCTTCTATCAATATCTTTCTTTCTCTCCCTCTTGCAGGTGACAGTTTTTCAGGCGATAAGGAATCCTGGGAAGCCTGATACTTTTACCTTCACAGTTGACGGGTCACTGAGGAACCTGACTGCCTACATCACGGGGGCCTTGTCGCTCACCTTCAATTTCACCAGCTCCACAGGTACAGCGGTGTGTGTGTGTTATCCCCAGTCTGTTTGTGTGCCAGTGTGTATCCTTAGATGCTCTTAAACCATGATGGACCTCTGGAATATTTGAATCTTCAGTAAATGTGGTTATGAATGTCACTCTACCCACTCCTAAAATTACTGTCTGTGTGTGTGTGTGTGTGTGTGTGTGTGTGTTTGTGTTTGTGTTTGTGCAGTAACTCTGATACCTTGGTATAATTACAAATGAGAACATGGACGAGGTGATTGGTCACCTCTATCTCACACCATTGGTATTGTTACTGCTAGTGTATCAAAATGAAGACATTTCCCATAAACCCTGTTGCTTCTTGTCACAATTTAGCTAGTTGACAGACTACCCCTGTATTGCTTTGCTTCCTGATAGGCATCTGACATTGACATTTTTTAGGCTGTCTGGCAGCTACCTACTCTTGCTTGGATTCCAGGGGGGGCTTAAAGTGTCATTCTGCTGCCTGAGTGACTGCTTGTATTGTTTAGCAGCTTGTAGCCTTTGAGGAATCCACTGTCAGATGCAGTCTGGCAGGCCAATGCTAATATTTTAGCAGTGACAGCATATCACTGAAGTGTGCGTTTTCGTGTATAGCCATCATACTTAGGGATACAACAATGGCTACTTTTAAAAAGAAATTATCTCCCCAAACTTTAACATCTGCCAAATCTGACCCGGTGGCACACAATGTAAAATGCAGTGTAGAGGCCAGTAGAGGCCGCCGGCCTTTCTGGCAGTGGTCTTGTTTGTTTATGGTAATCATACTAACGTCTCAAAATGAAAATGGAAAAGATTTGTTGATGTTAAAATGCTACACATAGCACCGTTAAATGTGTTTCTCTCTTCTCTAGGCGTATCCCAGAATTCCAGCCAGTCCAGTGGTCCTCTGGGATCCTTCACCACGGTGGGAAACCTGCATCGTTTCAGCCTCAGCATCGACAACCAAACGGGATCATGGGAGATCAGTGTTAACTCTAATGACCCCTACTCTCTCAAAGTCACAGGTTAGTGGGATCATGGGATGAGATTGTTTAAATACACGTTGGATTTTTCAATGTGAAATGAGTTGTGATGTCTCATTCTGCTGCTAGAAGAAATGCGACTGTTGCCATTAGAAACAGTAGCACCCATGATCTGCTTTGTATGCATGTGCACCAGGTCAAAGTTCAGTGGACTTCATCTATAACCTTGTGGAGGCGCACGAGGGAGCCCACGGGGACTTCAGTCTGAAAGAGGGACGTCCTCTCACAGGTCTGATCATGTTCATCATAATCTGATGATCTGACGATAATCTATGTTCAACTCTGTTGACCTATTACAACAACACTTTTTTCTTCTTCTCTCTTGCCCCCAACCTTCAGGTGGTAATGCCAGCCTACTGGTCTCTGTGACAGGAAGTGATACAGTAAAGGTCACAGACGTCACTCTGGTGGGAGGCTCGGGGTCACAAGAGGTCAATGGATCATTGCAGGTATGTCATATGTTACACTCTATGAACTTCTCATAGGTTTCCAGACAAAACTTGGAAACAAGATTGAATCATTTTTGCCAATTAATGCTGCAGCACGCAAGAATTTTATGTAAAAATACTCCTGTCTTATCAGCCTAAATCAATGGCTGCAACAAAGAGTGCCCCCCACTAAATGAGATTCCATAGATTTGCCATATTTGTAGAAATTATTATTATTATTATTTTGGTGTTGGGTATGGAGAATGGCAGGATGTATTCTTGGTGCACTGGAAGTGATGGAAGTGTGGAAGTGAGCAAAACACAAAAACACTAGGAAGAAGACATTTAGGTGCAAGGGCTGTGAATTTTGAGGACTTCACTACCCAGAAATCATGTAACGTGAAGTCATTAAACTGCAAACGGTTACCTCTCACTGCCATTAGGGGCCGCCAATGTACGGAATTGCCTAGCGCGAATTTAAGTTTCACAGCTTCTATTATTTGGTTTTCTTTTGCTATAAAAACTGATAAATCATGCAAAGCTCCAGTGGACAAATGTAATGCCTTATGTCCGCAAAGACAAAGCTTAAACCTGGAATTAACCCCATAATAACCCCCTAGATTCAGGTGTGACTGGACCCCAGTGACGATCCTGTCGTCCAAACTACATTAATACCGAAGTGTAAATGCTCTTGAATTCCCAGTACACAAATAAAGGTCCACGCATGAATCCAACTCAGAAGTGCAGACAAGGCAAACGGATGGCTGGCAGCTGAGATGGTACCGAAAGTGGGAGTTGTGAAAATAGTACATTATCAACCAAGTCATGATTGTCTTGCTTCTGAGACAATCGAGATGCAAGACCTCATCACAAAGTTCATAACCACTGTTTCTATCTCCCTGTCCTTCACAGTCGTTGGGAAGCGGTAACTTCCTGGTTACGTTCTACAGTGTCCCGGAGGGTGACTTTGTGTTGCGCGTGAAGGGTGAGGACAACGCCACCTCCAGGGCAAAGACTGCCTCCAGCAGCTTCCAGAGGCAGGCTTCCACGCAGATCAAGACCTCCAGCATCTCTGTTGCCGTGAGCACGTCTCAGTGAAGCAGCCCTTCACTTTGCTTGAACCTTAAAGACCTTGACACAATACAGTGAGAAATGTTTACCATTGCGTCTTTCTCTTTTCCCTCCCCCGTCTCCTTGCTCTTTCCCCAGACCCAAGCCAACAGCACGACCGTAGAACCAGGCTCCACCATCTCCATCCCTTTCACCATATCTGCGACTGCCAACGGAGTCGTTAACAACACCGCGTCTGGTACATTCACGGTGCGGGCCACCAACGACCGCGGCTACACCTCTGCGTCACCCGGCACCATCTCCATAGCGGCAGGCGACGGGGGAAAAGCCAACGGCACCGTGACGTTGACGGTCCCGG
>OOFE01017320.1:0-15056 GCA_900323365.1 Monocentris japonica
TCACCCTGGCTGTTAGCGCCACTCCCATTCTGTATCTCTGAGTGTTTTAACAAAAACGCCTTTATTGTGACCACTGGGCTTATTTTTCTCAGGTCGGTTGACTCGCTGGTCCCTTAGGTCAGGCTGTCTCCTGTGTTAAGCCTCCCTGAGCCGAGCCACCTGGGACTGGGAGGTCTCGCCACTCCCACCGACATTCCCCTATCACCGTGATTGCGATTAACACGCTTCTGAGTGTTTACAGCCTGTGACGATGAGGGGTCAGCTTCGCATGTAGAGAAAAAGAGAGAGCCACACCATTTCATGTGGCTGTAATGATGTATACAAATGGCTATTTAACAAAATGTGTTAAAAATGAAATGTGTCGACATAACGTTGAAAAGGTGTACGTGTGTCTATGATTGTGTGCAGTTGTGTGTAGGTGTAAATAGCTATGTGTACAGCACATTAAGATGTGAAATTGATTCATAATATCTGTTGAGACACTGCAGCTAATGGCGCTCAATAAAAGAGAATAGATCTGTACTGGCAGATCCCTGTGCTGTTCTGCTATAAACCTCTGTGGACTCAAATTAATTTCTCATATCTGATTCCCACAGTAAGGTAGCGGGTCGTTGCCAATAAGAGCTCGGACCTCCAAGATGCACAATTTATTGTGTTCATTCACATGAAACATAGTTATCCCTCCAGGATTATGGCAACGAGCAAAATGCCTCAGTCAGAGAAGAAAAATGCTCTCACTAATTGACTTGACTTTTCCACAATATTATATTGAACTCTGTGAACTTATATAACCTTGAGCCTTAATTATGTTCCTCCTAACTTAAGCATTAATCAAAGTAATTTAATAAACTCAGCAATAAATGAGACATCAGAAAAAATGATTTCATGCCTATCTAATTACAAAGTGGTACTGAGTTCAACCAGATTCCCTTTCCTAATTGAGTCAAGCCAGGGCTTAAAGACTACGATGACCATTTTAGTGGGCTATTTTTCCAAGATACCTAAGATAATTGAAAGCTAATCTAAGTTCTTTCGTCTCACCCAGGTTAGACCTTGGGTCTACTGTGCTTCCCAAGTCAATCCTGATTAACAGGCAAATAGCAAATCATTCCTGACTGCGGTTCTTCAAAGGATTCAATTACTTTTCTGCATCTGCTGCAGCTGATACTGACTCTCTCCTTTATTTATCCGCGGGCTTGTTAATACATACAGGTCCGCTACCACCTGTATTCACGATTCACAAGCTACTGGGTGGATGTAAGTTCATACCAAAAGGACTAGCAGTAGCAACAATTCCCTTCTCAACCAGTGTGACAGCTCCACATTTTAATGACGAGGTGGTGGAATAAAATAGACCAGGGATGTAGGTGGTCTGCCTATGAACCTTGTGTCATGGCAACGTTTGGATGGTAATGTCTAAGCAGGTATGTCAAACATATTACGTTGTGTAATGGTTCCTTGTTAAATTCACATTCTATCACTCCGAGACAGCTGGGGAACAGCATGCGGTCCCTCCAGTCAACATAAAAAAAGATAATACACCACCAACTTTACCCCACTACAGTTTGGGGTAAAGTTTGAGTCAGATCGCATTATATTGAGCATCAGCTGAATTCTGACACGAACAGAAGAAACCGCTTCACGAAACAAATCCCTAAATAATAGAATAAACAAAGCAGAGCATCCAGACATACCAGAACGATACTTCCTTTTCCCTGCTAGCTCAGGAGTGACCACGTATTTGCTGAGCAGAATAAAACATTGATTAAACAGCTCAGATTTAATTGTGCAATATATTCAACCATCTATGTTAAATATTCATGGGGCACACTTAGAATGAAGACAAAATAATGTCACTCGTATACTCTGTCCCATCTCTGAATAATTCAGAGCACCGCAGCTACAAAAGTGCTTTAAAAGGAAGTAAAGATAAACATTCTGTAAGCTAATGGTAAATGAATGTGACAGTCAAGACCACTGCTGAGAGCACTGGAAGCTAATTTAGCTAGCCATACCGTGCCAATAATCCAGCACGGTTTCCCCTTGAAACATTTCTTTCACTTGTCATTGGGGATTGTGCCTACAAGCTATAAATAAATGAGGAGGGTTGTGACGGTCTTATTGATCATTTTTGTAGCAGGTGTGGGCATATTTTTCACAGCAAATGAGGAGGTTGTGGCACATGAGGTCCTTGGTTTGATGTGCAAATCAAATTCATCTGTGGCAAATCTTTGGGCGGTGACGACCCGGTGGTGACGGCCCGGTGTCTGCAGATGTTGAACTTGATTCATCGTGGCAAATGCATGACAAAGGGTTGGCTCACTCAAAGCTATGCTAATCAACATCAGCACTTCCAAACTTATCCTGAGGGAAGAGATGTGAGTCTTTCTATATAGTGGGTATACTGGGTGTCTAAGAAGCGCGTGCGCGTGTGCGTATGTGTTTCATTGTCAAAACGTGTTAATCATAGGTTCTCCACTCAGCTGTGGGGAAATGAGAAAAATATTCCTAGTTTGACTCATAGTTAAGCTTATTAGTAACAGTCTTAAACTGTGTAAGCTGTATTTGATGGATGATGCTCTGCAGCTATAATAGAACAGATGGAAAGATGATCTGTGAACAAATAGACTTGCCAGTAAATATTACACAAAAGCCTGTAGGATTTACAACTGAATACAGATATGCTATTTCGGTAAGATCTTCAAAGGAGCTTAAAAAAAAAGCGTATGCAGTCAAGTCACACGTTTTTCAATAAGGCCAGGCACTCAACACAGTGATGAATGAGGGCGACATTACCACCGGTATGGATAGGGATCAGCATAATTATTCTGTGTCCGTGTGAAACGTGCACAGAGCAGTATCTCATGCAAACATGTCCTGAATGTCACTGAGGTGAGGTGTATAATTGAGCCCCCGTCAGCGTGGCACAGAAGACCGATGGAGTCCAGAAGAGTCAATCCTCAGCACCCTGTGTCACCCATATCAATCATGTCAAGTCATGTAAATGTTACCCATCCGCTTTTCTCCTGTTCAATACGTTCATAATCGCTCTGCACATCAACAGAATACAAACATTCAACAGAAAGTACAGGCTTAAGATAAAAAACAAAAGACCATATCCACCAGGTGGCTTCAATGTAGCACGTCCTCCAGTGTGTTGCTAGATTATGGCAAAGTAATTATTATCCTTCAGATCTGAGAGCGAAATGAATGCGGGGAGCATCAATCATGTCTTTGATCTATTCTCTGGGTTTTAGAGAAAGACAGAGAGGTAGAAAAAATCAAAAGGGTCAGCTTTGAAAGTTAGAACCTCAAGTACAGCAGTGTCAGCAAAGCCCACCAGTTGGCACTGAGTAAAGACGGGAGAAGACAAGGACGAGGGAGTGAGTTTCACCTTCCACACTGTTGCCAACTGCAGATCAAAAATTAAAACTGTTCAAATTACCATTCACCTGTAATTGACTGCCCATTATTTCTGAAATTTGAGCCATTTTATAAGCTTGTCCTAACAACACAAACTCATAAACCTTTTAAGTGACACACAGTAAGACAGCTCCATGTTACAGCATACAAAGGTATTTCATGACGGCAGTGTAAGAATCAATTTGCTACATCAGCAGATATGCGGTAAGCTTCATTCCAGACCAAGCTTACCTGTAATGCTTTGGAAACCAAGCAAATAGAATAAATCTCAGTAGGAGCTATTCGCTCAAAATGCCAGATGAGTGGAAGGATATTACAAAGCCTTCCTACTGCCACATTAGCTCTCTATTTTTCACTCTAATGACATCCCTGAAGTATTGCTAAGGCTACCCATTCCCACCAAAGCATGGCGCTTTGTACAAAATGGTCTAAAATATATTCATTGTGCTTTTCCATAAAGATACCGAATCAAGAAAATGAAATTATTATTAATCTAACCCTGAGATACAGGCAGTAAAAGTAGGCATATGACCAAAAAATACCAATTAAATGTTTGCTTGGGAAATAATCACATTTTCCAAGTACACACAAGACAGTACAGGCTGTTTCTATGGAGAGAAAAATGTCTCAAAATGATTTGTAAATGCACATACCATGATCCACAAATATTCTGTGATTTACAAATGTGTTTTGCTCTCCACAAACACAAAATTCCTTACTCGTGACTTGTAAGTTGGCATTTAAATAAAAAAAGATGTCTATTTGTAAATATATCGTTTGTAATTTGTAAAAATACTTTATACTTTGTGTGTGCATTTCTTATGAAATGTCATTTGTAAATCTTCAATTCTGCGTGTGAAGTGTTGAATCTGCATTTGTGGATCAAGCACTTTTAGTGAACGTACTTTGATCGGGCGCAGTTGCCCCAAAGGATTACGTTGCAGCCATTGCAGCCCGTTTCGCGGCTGCCGGTTGAGGTGATCTACTGGACCAATTCCAAGACTTTTTGTACCTATTAGTCATTTAGACCCCAAAATATGTAAAAATAGGGCCCAGGTTTAAAAATACTGGAATTATCCTTTAACGTAGGTATCGGGGGCGGGGGGGGGCACATTTGTGTGTGGATCGCAAAAGAGTGAAAAGAATGTCTCAAAATTACATCATTGCAAGAAGGAATGAATGTGTGTATTGGTCGATCCACAAATGCAGATTCAACACTTCACACGCAGAATTGCAGATTTACAAATGCCATTTCATAACAAATGCACACACAAAGTATAAAGTATTTTTACAAATTACAAACGATATATTTACAAATAGACATCTTTTTTTATTTAAATGCCAACTTACAAGTCATGAGCAAGGAATTTTGTGTTTGTGGAGAGCAAAACACATTTGTAAATCACAGAATATTTGTGGATCATGGTATGTGCATTTACAAATCATTTTGAGACATTTTTCTCTCCATAGATTTTCTGCCTCTATCCAAGATTAAGTCAGCCCTCTACAGATCCATTAGTCATGTACAGAAAATCCCTATCCATACTGTTGGGTGAACCCAGGGGGCAGGATGAACAAATAGAAGCCTTTTCACCACAAATTTGACAACAAATTTAAACTACAACTACACAAACTGAATAGTCTATTCATATTTTGAATGTGAATTGTTCTGTATTTCAGCGTAGCTTATCAGAATCAACCCTAATAGTTCACAGACTCAAAAGATGCCCATTTCCAAGGGATTAGCCTGGTCCTGGTGTCAGATGCTGTAGCTCACCTATCTCAAGTACAGTATGGCAGCCCTGGAGACCTCTTGAAGCTTCCTACTAGACTCCGGTGCACTGTGGGTATTGATATGGAAGCCAAGCCTTCTTCTTCCTCTTCCTCAGCCCCCTTCAGAGCCAGTCCCATGGATCTGCTGCTCCAGGCTACTCTCAGGCTACACCAGTCTGTGTTAATGATTTTACTTGTGCATGTATTGAACAGCTGCAGAAACATACAGCCAGGAGATGAAAAGCTAAATGAGATTGTTTTCATTCCTCAGGAGGAAGTGTGATCTAGTCACCACGGCAACTGAACCCGAGGGTACATGCAGGATCAGGAATTTAAAAGAAAGATTTGATGGCATTTCGCAAAATGAAATCGTTTCAAATGTGATGGATTTCACGTAATAAATCTATGAACGTTATAGCCCTGCTGTAGTTTTGAAAATAAAGAGATTTTTTTAGTCATATTCCCTCTCCTGGAAGCCCCCATCCAACCCAAAGCAACCACCTGATTCAACCGATTGGGCCTATTGAAATTCTCAGGGGCTTAAGTGAGTGAGTCGAATAGCTCATGGATCCTTTCATGTATATATGCTGAAGTGTTATAATAACAATGTAGAGAAACTAACAGCCCTTCAAAACTGCAGAGCAGTGCACAGGCAACATCCCTGTGCGACGATATGGGCACACCAAGCCAGCCTGTCTGCCTGTAGAAGGTGGCCCCGACTCCGAGACCTCACTGTCCCTTCCCACCTGATACAGTCTCTCTAATCTCAGCTTCCCAGAGCATGAAATCATTCGGGCAGAATGATAGGATGTTTGGCTGTGGAGCAGGAGCGTGAGATTTGTTTCTGTGCGGATAAACACAGCCTTCACTGTTGTCTCAGCAATTGAGAACACTTTTCATTTCAATTTCCAAGTGTGCTTGGCAGAAAATAATCACACAAGGGATAAACAGGTTCAGCGACTAGCCCAAATTGCCCCGGACAGCTTAGCTGGTATAGATATCTAAAATTATTATTATTTTTTTGTTCTGTTACTGCTCTGTCATGGCAATGAACATTTTCAGAGAAATAATGCAGAATAATGCTGTGAGTCGGTAACTTTGTAAATGTCACTTGCACAAAGTCCTCCAGGTTAGCCTATGTGTAATCCAAAGGCTAGACACAAGCTAACCCCAGTGAGGTCGAGCTGAGTCATGTTCTCTATCTATCAGACCCTTCTAGGATAATTGTGTTCTAGCAGCAAACCAGCACGCCACCCCATTGGTTAAGCAGGCAGCGCTCTTTGTTTCCCTAATGATCAGTTGAGGTCATCTCCAGCCCACCAAGGCTCAGCAATCTCCATCCATAATAACACAGCTGCCTCTGAAATGTGGCAGGAGGCAGAACCCCCCTGAATCTAAGCGCCTTTGGTGAAGAGGAGGTAAAGCTGCTCTTAGAAGACAGGCTGCAAGGAACATAAGGCTCTCAAGCCCCCCCAGGATTTAATGTCTTATTATTTTCCGCAGACGGTACCAAAATGATCAGTTTTGGCAGCAGGGTGTTGGTAGCATGTTGGTGTCACTTCCTCTGTACGCGCAGTGAGGGCGGTGTAGCTGGCTGCTGAGATGATGAGAAACGGGAGAAGGTTTCCTTCCGATTATGAACTGTTCATTTAACTGGCGTCTTACATCTGAAAATGATTCAAGAGGATGGTGGAGGCATCAGTCATGGGCTCGAGCCTCAGTAGCCAATTATTTCTTCAAGTCCCTGTCACAAATCTGAGGGGACGTGTTGCCTACATGTTGAGGCTGTAGCGTCAACACATCCGTGGCTCTGTACCTGATCTAACACTTTGACTTGAACTTTGGTTAGCCTCCCCTGCTATCTTGTTTGAATGTGTCACTCTGTGCCTGGTAACCCTGGACCATCCAGCACTCATGCATACATTGTGTGACAGCATGATTAATTATATGGCGTTAGAAGGCAAACTAAACCAGAGGATGGATGTGTGAGGAGTCTTCGGCAGTGGGGAGGAAGTTACTCTTTATTGCTTGTGTGAGAGAGGACTGGTGTAATGATAAATGTCTCTGAAACCAGAGGAAACATTTTGCTGATGTCTTAGAAAAAGGCTGTCTAGGAATCTCCAAATAATATAGTTTTTAGAAGGATAAATGGGACCCAATGTTCCATTCAGGAGCCTCGATGGCCACTGTAATGGCAGCATAAACTATCTTGGCCGCATTCTGTTTGAAAGACAGAGATGGGACATCAGGCAATTTTACTGCAAATGCAGAGAGAATGGAGAAGTTTTTCCAAATTCCATCCATATTTATTCTCTTAGTGTGCACTCAGCGGATGCAGATGTGCCAGCAGAGGTACTATCCACAAGTAGTGTCCCACTCATCAGCAGCAGATGATTGGATTAGGCTGCAGATGATGATGTAGGCTGTGATGCACCAGGCCAGCGGATAACCGTGCCTTCAGAAATTATTAATCACAATAAAGCAACACTAAAGCATTTTTCCACCAGTGAATACATCAGCAACTGAAAAAAAAACTGCCTTACATATAAGATAAACTACAGTATGCAACTGCAAGCACAGCACAACCATGTCTGATCACTGGGTCCAGAACATTTGTCTGTTTATATGTTCCTAAACCATACAGTGCAAATTCAATGCAACTAAGTACTATAATAAACACAATTCAGTCATCTGAATTCCAGCAATTGCTGATAAATTCCATGATTATGCTTTGCAACTTGTGTTTTCTTTTGCAACTCAATGGGCAGAAACATGACGTTCAATCACGAACACGATTCACAGATGATGATGATAATAAATTACTGTAAAAGTTATTTTTCCCAGTTGGTGTCTCAACATGGTGTGTAAACACTGGGTGGCTGAGAAGAGAGAATGTTCCAGGAAGAGGGAGGTGGGCTCAATGTGTAATGTGGCATTGACCGTGTATTACATGAGTGAGTCATGAAAACAATACATGACAGGTTTGACAGTCTACGAGGGCAAAAGATTTTCAGACTACGATGGGATCCACAGGCAGAAGCAGTGATGCCTGATTGAAAGATGCGCTTTATGGCACGGTTGAGAGCACATTAGCAGTATGGCCGGGCTCCTGCAACATGGAACACCAAACAAATGTGGATCACTTTCTAGCACGGGCATGGCGATTACACTGTTCATGTCAACCAGCGGGGCAGCTGCAAGACATCAAAATGTAAATATAAATCCAATGCGGTTGCGATACGTTTTTTAAGTTTTGGAGAGATTTGTACAAGGGATGGTGAATTCAGTTATCGAATCCAGCAGTTTTCAGGTAATGTCAGGGAGCCATGAACCAAAAGTATTAATCTAATAAGAATTGATGCGTTCATCTTGGCCAATTTTGCAGAAGTACAGGTCCAGAGAAACTAATATAGCCGTGGGCCTGGAATACAGCCCAACAGAGTAGGACCCGTCTCATTATCAGGGACCGATAAATGGATGGTGGGGTCACAGCGTAACAACCCCTTAAACAACCACTGCACTGCTGACTAGAGATATATCCTGGTTGGGGGAAAACAATCTGCTCCCATAGGTATATTTTGAACATACTGTAGATAATCATAAACAATCCTACAAGTGTGGACTTTCATTTTTCGACCAAAAGTCATACATCAAATAATGACTTTGACTAATAATGCATATAACTACCGTAGAAACTTTTTTAACCTTTATTTGTCTAGGGAAGGCTTTGCTGAGCAAGCCTGTTCTTCTTCAGCAGCGCCCTGCTTCTCACCGATACTGTTAAACTAGTAGGAGAGCACAACGAGCATGAGTTTGTACAGTGTTCTATGTCTCATATTTGTATTTCCCTGACACACAGAGATTCCCAAAGAATTCTCTGACTGATTCAGGAACCTCAGGGTGCTCTGTTACCCAACCCCATCAAAGCTCTCACCCCATGGAGAGCTCCTGCTCCCAACTCCCTCTCGGAGAAACGTTTATCCGCCTGTCAGCCTTCCTCTCATTTTGTTGTCTCTCTTCTTCTAGCTTCCGCCGTGCATCTCTCCTCACTTTTCTCAGTCCATCCCTCTGTCTCTATGACTCATTCCATGAGGCTTTCTTCCTCTCTGTTTGTCTCATGGGGGATGTTTTGACATTCAAAGCCGCAGTCTGTCATATCAATAATTTAGACATTGACTGTGCTGCGCCCTTAAATATACACTCCATGGAGCCCCGGAAGGACAAATGTCCATAAAGCATGATCAGTTATAGAGATTTAGCTATTGTAAAGGTCCAGTTCATTCACTGCTGTGCTACTGTTCCACTCCTGAGCGAGAAATAAAGGCAACCAGTCCTTTGATTGAGTGATTGATTGATTGAGTGTTAGTGTGTGTGTGTGTGTGTGCCCGTGCGTCACATCCTAGCCTCATTTTAGTGGAAACTAGACATTTAAAACCACAAGTGGATCGTTAGAGGTTAATGATCAGATGAAAATGATTACAAATCACATCAGCTACTTTAAAGTTCACATCTTCATCTCCAGGCTACGCCAGAATGTTTTTATTGTCTGCCTTTTGCTGGCTGACTACCAAGAAAGGCAATTCAGTTGTATTTAGTTTCTATTTTTTTTGATAGGCTTCCCTTAAATTGAATTTCAGGACAATAAGAAAACATTTGAAACAGCAAGTTCATTTGGTCTGGAAGCACAGAGAACCATATGCATAAGGACACACCACTTTTTCTAATCAACACATTTATGTTAGTCATATACACTTTTTAAGACAATCAATCAATAAATTCCTTTCAGCTAACAAGATGCCTAAACACTGTTTGTACATAGATGTAGATATAAGTAATCTTTTGGGCAAGGATGTATCTATTGGCACAACACTTAATTCATTTGCTCAACACACAACCTTAAAGTTGTTATTTACAGCCAGGCCAATCTAGCCAAGATCATGTTTGTTCCATTATAAATTGATGACGGTGAGATTATTTTAGTCCTGGGAACTGTTGTGGAGAACTGTAACTGAGCCAAACGGTAAAGAACATCTCCATCTAGTGGCTGGACAGGGTTATGCATGCAATGTCTAGTTTCTCTCTTGTTTCATGGCATCCATCTCTCACTGGGGGACTCTTTGATCACTATCGCCACATGAATCAAGTCTTGGAGGTGACTTTGGCAGGTAGAGCCAGGAGCGAGGAGCTTGGCTCTGACCAGGGCATTCCCTTTTTCAGACAAGCAAATACAACGTCTTTGATCGTGATTGACCCTGCCACTCTCCTGATGAGCGGACCGGACACCGCCTGCTGCTGTTTGAGTTCAAATTATATACATTGAAACTCTATCTCTTAGATGACAGAGACTGGGTGAAATGATAGCTCAACTCCCTCCTTGTTCACTGTAAGGAATATCCAGGTTGATAGTCAAGCGATGTCTAGCCAAACACTATTTTCATTCAATTAATGACTCTATAAATCTATTTATATCACATATTGATCACAATCTTGAAAAGAGCCTCTATGGGCATCTAATTGGCTACCAGTGGTGTAATGTCAATGTGACCCCTGTAAGAGATGCCAGTCAGCATTCCCCTGGCCTGCCCTGCCTCTGGGAACGCAGTGAGGCCAGGGAAAGTTCAACTACAGGACAGTCTTAATTGCACTGGGAAAGGTAATTCACTCTTTATTTTACATTCCAGGCCCCATCTCTCTCTCTTGCCTCCTCATTATCCCTTCTCATGGGTGAGAGGCGGGGATGGATGGATGTAGATGTATCATCCATGGACTGAATGAATTCTAAGCAGCTACTTGAATTAAACATGATGATAGTCTCAGTGAATATTTCTCTATCGTTGTTCTGCTTGTTAAAAACTGCACAAGGCGACTAACGGCACCTTGACGGTTGAATTTATGAATTCATACTAGAATCATTTGGAATTAAAATGCCAATCTCACATATCCATATTCTGCAACAGTTGTGTTCGTCCAAGTTAAGACACAGCTGTCTACTAACAACCTAAGGGTCCAACTCTATTAAAACATTCTTGTTGCAGTGTTACTAGAATAGTAGAGCCGTCGTGCTTCAGGCCTCATTGCACAAAATTCGTATCTGTCAGAGCCATCAATTCTAGCCGGTCGTTTCCATAGAAGAAGTAACACATCACACACTGAGGAGCAAAGAAATATCATCGCTTTAGTTGTTGTTTTACAGGCCTGACAGAACAGCGTACCTCTAGCACGGCCAGGACGTGATTAAACGCTTTTGACAGACACCACTGAGACAGACAGGCCAGATGTAATGAGTGTGTTGCGGAAGCCCCTCTAGGTAAAGGCTCTATCAAGAAATATTTACTTTCCAAGTGAGCGTAATGGAGGAAAGGCACATGTCGACGATGCCTGGTGTGAGTCCAAACTTTAACTGGTAAATGTGTGAGGATGGCCACTTACTGCAAGGCATAGTGGAGGACTGGAGGGATTTAGCCAATTCATACCTGAGCTCTGACGCGTTGCAAAGTCTGAGCTTGGCACTGATGTTGGCTCACAGTCCTGCTCGTGGATTCCCTTTTAAAACTGAAAGGTTAGTATTGTGACTGGAGTTTGGCATCTTGACTCCAGCAATTGTGTTTGCCCAGCTTCTTCAAATATGTCACTTCCCCCGATGAGAGGATTGGCTATTAGCTGCCACTATTTATAGGCAGACTAACAACTTAGTCATTTAGCGGGGTATCATTGGGTGAAATCACACTGCAGATCAGATTCTTTCTTGCTAGACCTGTTAGTGGTTAAATGTGCAATTTTAAAAAAAATTGTTTTAGAAGTCTACATATATATAATATATTCTATATTCCTTAATCTCTCAGGATTTTCATGCAGTTGTCATAACTTGAAAAACATGTAGGTGTGATTTCATATAGTCTGCTGCTGATTTCAGGAGAGAAATGACTTAAGTTCTCTTTTAATTTAAGATAGCTTTAGCCACAGACTGACATATTTCTTGCTCTTGCTATTTTTTACACTCATCATCCATTAGGTGGCAATAGAGAATCAATTGCCATTCTCGTCTGAGCTTTGACAGGGTCTTAAGGCTTGAACTGCCTGAAGTGTGACATCACCTGAATTTTCTAACTATCTTCAATATAAATGTGTATCAAACATGTATTTTTATTCATAAATACATACATCAACCTGGATCCCTTCCTTGCAAAATGTACTTTCAGTTAAATTCATGTTACATTCACATTGCCACTGAATCTACATTTGCCATCAATTTCAAATGCAGGCTTGTGCTTTGTCTGATGACCCAATGAACATTTCCCTCTGTAAAGCGATAGGCAAATTATTTTTCTCTCCCTCCATATCTCTTTTTGTTTGAACACATGCACACACAGTTGCACATACATGCTCTCTCTCTCTCTCGCTCTCTCTCTCTCTCTTTCTCTCTCTCTCTCTTTCTCTCTCACTCACTCACTCACTCGCACACACACACACACACACATACACACACACTTCACCCATATTTTCATTTTCATCAGGATTATTTCAATTTATTTTGTCTTTTGTGATTTTGTCTTTTGTTATTATGTCGTTTTCCTCCTTAATTTGTTTAGTTGTCACTGTTTTATGTGTGTTTGTTTTGAGGTGGTAATAAGTCCTTTGGGTTTTTGTTTATCTAACCTGCAAAAAAAGTCATAATGATTTCTTAGGCATAAGTTTTACAGAAAAAAAAATCCTACTTTCATCCGAATCAAATTATTTCTTGCTGCAATGCTGCCACCTAGGCTACGTCACTGTGTCAGCTGAGTTCTATCCAATGAGGAGTGTTGAAGGGCGTGTCTCTAATGCTGCATTCAGGTGCTCCTCGTAAGCTTCCGATATAGTACTTGATTTATTGTTAACGCTTTTTTGTTGTTGCTTACATGTTCTATTCATCGTGTAAAGTACTTGTAAACTGTTGCTGAAGGCCCATTGCCTTACAAATACATTGAAGATTATCTGTTGTTTTTTTTCATTTATGTTCATTGCCACAACTACTGAACCATAATTTCAAAAACTGGAAAAGGAAAAAACTTAGATTATTGCTAGACATTTTTCTTACAGTGGCTGGGGAGATTTGAAATTTCGGGGCCACTACAAATAATAATACTAACAATAATAATGATAATATGGGCTGTGTAACAAAAAACTATGAAAAACTGTTTCATAACCATGGCAAAAAAGGTTAAACAAAGAGCTCAAATAGAAACATACAACACTATTCATTATTTACATTGAATGCCAAAGAAATCACATTAATTCACACGGCATCCATGCTCTCCACCCACTAAACCGTTGTCCCACTTGCCCAGTCCGATTTACCACTTTGTTGGGTTGTTTCTTTATTCCCGATAGCCCGTGAAGGCAGCATTTGTTACAGCACAGGGAATCATGGCGCAGAAGACACCGGAGGGATCCGCGGCATCAAAGTTTCATTTCAGACTGACGTGTTAGATGTTTCTGTGTTGTAATCTGTAAAATTGTCGTCCTTGCCCACATTTAAGTGCGTAGTTATTGGTAAGTAGACTAAAAGCATCTTGCCTCTCCGTTTTGTCTCCTGGGAAGGTCGTGGTTTGTCGAAGCGGAGGACAGATAAATATAAGCAGCTTGCCCGGTAGAAAAATACAAGCTACGTGTGAATACGCAACTACTTCTAGATGGTCTTAGGCTGTAACGAACATGGGATGTGTATGTGAATGCCTTCTACTTCTTAACTAGTTATTACATAACGTAATGCCACATCTGTTGTGGCCCATCGGCGGGCATTTTGAATTTGAACTTTGAGGAATGTTTTTGATTAGGGGGAAATAAGGGGGAACTTGAGGTGGTCCTCTTCATCACATCATCTTATTATTATTGCATTATCGCCATAAGTTTGTCTCATAGCCTTCAGTTCGACTAAATCTGTGTGTTTGGCTTTATGATCTACAAGACTTGAATATTGTCATGGGGAAACAGCCTAGGGTGTGGAAGAGTAAACCTCTTCAAAACACTTTAAAACATAAGGTTTATTGTGAAGGATACTTTAGCTAACCGTAGCTTCTAACCTAACTTACTACAGGAAAAGAGATTATAGGAATTCAGGGTCCTGTTCATAACACACTGCTTGGTGGCAGTGCTTGCTCTATCCCCAATACAGGTACTCGGATAATAATCATCAATGTGCTACTTTATTGATCCCACAGAGAAGTTTGTCTTTTGCCTTGCCTACCTACATGGAGGTCAGAGTGTATCTTCTGCTACAGAATACTTAGAAGTGGTAGAGATTCAGTGTATGTGTGAGATGGGCTCTACAACCAACCAGGACACTATCTGTTTAGACCAGACAATGTGGCATCAACATACCAAGGATATGCACTCCATTCCCACACCGTCCCCTTATCTGAGCCGTGTTGCTACTGCATTCTGGGAGCCTCGCACTGGCCCTGCTCAGTTGGAATGTGATGAGTGTGGCTGACTGGGGGTGTAGTGGTTGCCTTTTTATGGCCAAGCCAGGCTCAGCTGTGGAGAAGCAGGGGTTTTAGACGGCTCCACTCTGATGGCTGCCTCGGCCCCAGCATGCAGCAAGCTGGAGAGAGCAGTGTGTGGTCATGGCTGTCTACCAGCTGCAGTGTTGCACCGTTACAATGTGAGGGCTGCTATTATTTCAGAAAGGGTCATCATGCTGTAATTCGTTTTTAGTAAATTATTTTCTGTCACGTATTCAGTGAGTTGATCACAAAAGTAGCCTAAAGTTTAACACTTACCAAACGTAACCTAACCCCAACGCTTTGCATTGAAGTATGGCATTAGCCTAGTTTCAGCAGAGAGAGAGAGAGAGAGAGAGAGAGAGAGAGAGAGAGAGA
>OOFE01017321.1:13683-29891 GCA_900323365.1 Monocentris japonica
ACATGTCTGGGGTCAATTCAATTTCAGTTCAGTCGATTCAAGATGATGACAGTAACTGCATAAGCTATGTCATTTGCTGTCGGCATCATCCTCTGTTATTTCTTAATAGGATCAACGTGACAACCTTGTCATACTGAAAGGGATGTGACAACTAGTGCAAGTGCTGGTTGTGTTTGTTCCCATTTATTTTGCAACCAACACAAAAACAAATAATAATAATGATAAGAATTAACTGCATGATCTTCACTAGAACAGTGATTTTTCTGAATAGCTCAGGTTCGAAGGTAATTGCAATAAAGCACTGTAAATACTTAATTTCTGTCTTCAGTAGCCCACAAGCAATTACAATCAATAAAATAATAAATTGTTTACAATCAAGTGCAATCAATTGTTTTAAGAAAATGGAATCCCTGTCATGTTTTATTTAGGGTCATATAATTGTACATCACATTTCCTATAGAGAAGTAAAGCCTCTTTCCAGACTCTCAGGAGACTTCCCCTCCTTATATCTGAATTGTGAAGAAAAGCCACTTTTTGAATTGAGTGAACTGAGAGTGAATTGAAGGCAGCCGTGGCAGTAAGGCAGATTAGCTCTCACCTCCTTATGTGCTGTAGGCCCTGATGCTGCGCCTGGGGTTTCTGAGGATGAGGAACATGAGGAAGAGCAAGGCTTGGATGAGGTGGAGGATGAGGAGAAGGAGGAGGAAGAGGAGGAGGATGCTGAGGAGAAGGAAAAGGGCTGGACAGGGGCGGGGCTTCCCTAACTCGGGGCAGGGACCTCTGGATGGGGGAGTTAGGAGGTGCTAAGTGGCCTCCCGGTCCTACCTCCTCCACCTCCTGTCCCTCCTCTTCCTCTCCCTCATGACTCATGGTGGGAGGGCTGACGAATCGAAGAGCCGATTGGCTAGGGAAGTTGACGAAGCGGTGACCTGATTGGCTGCCTGTTTTTAACTACAGACACACATAGAAAACCAGGGTTGGGGGGGATAATTTGATATAAAGAGGACCACATTGACTTTTTAGCAAATTAACAACTTAGATTGACAGCAGTTCAAACTGTGTGTTCAGTATTTAGTGCTTTTGACATGATGCTAAGCTAAACACAAACTTGCTTAAAGATGCACTAGGCAAGATTTTAATGTAAAAATACACTCGTCCAAGTGAGATGCTGTAGATTTGCCCTAATTTCCCAAATTAAATTCTGGTGTTGGGTATGGTAACTGGCAGGGAAATCCCTACAGGATTTCTGGGTAATGAAGTACTCAAAATTTCAAACAGTTACCGCTCACTGCCATTGGGGGCTGCCAGTGTACAAAGTTCCCTAGTGCAGATTTAAGTGTTAGCACGCACGGTAGAAAGCTAGGTAAGAACAAGACACACAGGAGTGAAACTGCCACCAATGTTCTTGTTGCAAAACAAGTTGATCAAAGAGCTTATTTACGAAACAGCCATTGTATTCGTTGAGGTTATAGTTTCATACTTCAAGGTCTTCGTCGGCTGTTTTTCTTATTAAAACATCCATGTGGCTATTAGATTAATACTTGTGAGGGCGTTTGAATCTTTTTTTATAAAGATGACAAATAAATAACAGACAAACAAATAAATGATGTATTTCTGTGTCAAAGGTAAGAAAACGGTTGGATGGTAATGTAGAGTCTTACTGGTGCTAGACTGTCAGAGAAGCCAAAATGAATACATATGTACAGGAGCCCAGTAGGTCCAGTTTCAACACAGACGATGACACAGTGAGCAACACTGGTATAAGGAAGGGGAAGGGGATGGAGGATGGGGATCGATGAAGTACCACATCACTGTTCTTTCTTTGGCAAAAATGCACCGATTCCCTCCACAATATCACCATGATGAGATGCCCATCATTCTGAAGCTCAGCTGGCATATCTTAAGGTAAACCAAAGGGGAACCTGACCACCACATTTTAAAACATGGGCCTGGGAGAAATATCTTCATTCTCAAAATGTTCTGATGTCCTCTTAAGCAATGCAAGGCATGTTGAACCTTTGCTGAGGAGGTTGATGATGATCCTACACAGCTAGGGCATCTTATGGCATCTATGCCGCTCACCTTGATGAGAGGACTGATGACACCATAGGTTAGTCCTACATATCTAGAGTTGTGGCATGGAGACCGCTCACCTTGATAAGGGGGTTGATGACGCCAACGTTGGCGCTGGAGTTGAAGACCTTGTTGAAGCCTGTCTCTCTGTTGACCAACTCCAACTGGTAGAACTTCTTGTCATCCTATAAGAAAACAGCCTGTTTTTAGACTGTTGACCAATAGGAACCAGCCTTGTTGAAGCCATGCTGAAGAAAAGACAATGCAATCTGAAGCTTACTCAATTTCGGTTAAGTTAAAATCAGTTCAGTTCTGCTCAAACTAGGTGAGATAAACTGAGTTAAAGGGATCATTTGGATAGCATTCAGGCAGGCAACAGACATGCTAAAACCAGCTTGTCAGTATTATTGCTGATCCTCATGAAAATCAAAGGGCAACATTGGCTGAAAATAAAAGACCAACATTTCAAATGTGACGTTATAAATACTTCAATGTCCACTTCACACAATGTAATTACAATTAGAAAATTCTAGCGGAGGCTATCTCTCTCTCTCTCTCTCTCTCTTCATCTATCCCTCCATCCATATGTCTCTCGGCTCACCACTAGTTTTTTGACCAGGCCTTCTCTCTCGGTGACCATCTCTCTGAGCTCCGCTATGACCTGAAGGTCCTCTGGTCGACTTTCTCTGTTCCTGAACTTCTCCTCCGTCCCCTCCAACCTGGACACAAAGACAGGAAGGAAGAAAGAAAGAAAGAAAGAAAGAAAGAAAGAAAGAAAGAAAGAAAGAAACAGAAGACATTCAGGTATATAAAAGCCTTACTGTATATTCATATAGAGGTATTGACTATTATTACTATTGTTTTTGTGTTATAATTATTATATTATATATTTTGTTCAACTCTGCAGTACCTATTTTTGGTGCCTAGATGGCAGTGTTGCTGAGTTTATCACAGAAGACACACCACACACACACACACACACACACACACATACAGTATTTGTAGAGCAGAGATCTTGTCTTTGAGGACCTCCTGGGCCTTGTTGAAGTCAGCCAGCATGATGTGGGTTTCTCTGTGGTGGACTATACTCATCTCCCCCAGCTCCCTCTCATGTCTCTTCGCCAGGTCTTGCTCGTGGGCTCTGAGGCAGAGAAAGGCAGATAAATAAAACAATGTAATGTAACATAACATAACACACACACATTTTAGAGTAATCTCCTGGTGGGGAACCACAAGTCCGATGCCAGTGTCTACTAAATAATAGAATACAACAAGATGTGCATCTGCAGCCAAACCCAGCTGGGACCCAAGACGCAGAGCTGGGTGGATAGAAAGTTGAGTCCCGAGTAATTTTGAAAATAAATGGTATCCATGGTAACTGTCTGTTATGATGCTAAAGCCTCCACAAGTGCAAAGTAAACTGAATGAAGTAATCTAGGCTTCAGCTCAGCTTTCAGATGGTAAATACTAGCAAAAAATACAATTGTTATACCAGTCTTTTTTCTCCTACTCAAACGCTAGTAACAGAGAGAGCAGGAGCTCAAAGGCTGTTACATTTTTGAACATTTATTGAGAAAGGACTGTCACTCTTACACATCACACCTCCATCTTCAGACAGATGTACACTGAAAGTGCACCGACAATGAGTGAGGGAAGAAAGAAAGACAGAAAAGACATTTAGCAAGATTTAGCAAGATGTTTCCATTGTTGTAGGCTTGGTGGTTTACTGTGCCAGTTTACTGTGATCACTTTATGGGCTAGTAGAATAAGTGCCCTGAGCATGTACATCTTATTTTTTATCTGGGGTATATGCAGGTATGTTCCCCAGGATTACCTCACATGGTTCCAATAACACATTTAGAATCATGTACTGGATTTCTTGTTTCTTGCCACTTTTAATTGCCCTTGAGGTTGTCAGTGGCAACCCAACTGATTTCCAGTAATATATTTCACCCACTCACTTTCAATCTAACCACCGGGTTTAAAACCTGTCTGGTCTGGATTAGTTCATTTGTCCACATAATTCTGCAATCTCTTGGCTAGAATTAAGCTAAGAACCTTGACATTGCTTCTGAGTAGAGAAATTGGCCTATATGAACCATAATGTAGAAGATCTTCAAGCTCATTGTGGATTACTGAGATTGTGGTCTCAGACCAGCTTTTAGGTGGGTCGTTCTTGCTTAGGACATAGTTGAAAACTTCACATAGGAGAAGAGTAAGTTTGGCTAAGAAAGTTCGATAAAACTCCCCCATATAGCTATCAGTACTTGGTCTTTCAACCCCTTCATGGTGGGTTCTACTTCCCTCTCACTAAACTCCTCTGTGTTTGCCTTCAAAATTTCCTTTATTTTGTCCATATTTTTCATCTGATTTGGGGAGCTATACAGGCCCTCAAATGTCATAAATGCTTCAGCAACTGCCTTTGAATGAGACACCTCCTCCAGAGAGGTTGGGTGCTTTATTTTAGGTACTGTGAGGTTTGACTTGCAAAGTTGGAGGACTAGCAGGCGACCAGCCTGATTTCTCATCTCATAATATCTTTGGCTAAAAAGTGTGGGGGGGAATCTGTGTGCTCTCTCCAGTCACATATCCATGAGGGAGTGTGGAACTAAGTAAATGTTTTTTATATAGTATATATTATTCCTACAAGTCTCTGGTCAAGCCTTGCTATCCAAGAGAGATGCAACAGAAAGAAAGAGAAAAAGATAGAAAGAAAGGGAGAGGAAGAGAGCAACAGATCTAATTTCAGAGCCACTGAGTGTGTGTGTGTGTGTGTGTGTGTGTGTGTGCAGGCTACAGCTCTTAACTCATGCTTTATTGAAGGTTCCTAAGACAGATGAGGGTCTGAGAATGGACTTTCTGTCATCTGAATGACTGCACTTAAAAGGATGGGTCACTTTCAGCAAATCTTAAGCGCTTTATCACAATTAGGCCATGACAAATGACATCCTAGCACGTATTTATCCTGGGTTATCTGAGCCCTTACCCCCTGTCTAAACCAGAGACCTCTTTTCTAACTAGCAGTGCTAGGCATGTGGGAAGCACTAGGTTTAGAAGACTATTGAAAGCCGGTGTGAAGCATGGCTCCATTACTGATATTTCACTTCTTTCCTATAGTAGTTTTAGTGTCTGAATTAATGGTCTGAATTCATTCAATTCATCTTCATTTCAGATTGACCACCAGGGACTTTTGGAATTTTATTTTGGGGTTTTAAGTACATTTTATGAGCTCAAGGGTCATGCAACTTGCTGTATTATATATGTGGTATTAATACATGTTTAATATTATCAAATGAAAAGCATCACAGTAAAGCTGTTACAATTTAAGATAACATTACAGACATATTATCAGTATACCCTTTCTAAAATGTTGGTATTTAGCATTGTTAGCAAGTAAGTAAGCCTGGTAGCAAACTCACGAGCCGAATGCAAACAGCTCCGAAACAGCAGTGAGCTAGCTAGCGCCTCGGCTATCACTACAGAAAGCTAAGGGTAGTGAAGTCCTCAAATACAAACAGTTACCTCTCGCTGCCACTTGGGGGCACCAATGACTAAATTACAAAAAGTGACATAGTGCAGGTTTAAGTGTGTGTGTTATTTATGACCAACACATTTCTAATGGGAAACCCTACACACACACACACACACACACACACATAGTCACCTTATCTGATGGTTAGCTTCACTCCGGACTCGCAGCACCTCTTTGCCCTTCAGCTCCAGCTCTCTGGTCAGCGTGTCGATAGTCTCATTCAGGGAGTGGATCTCGTGGTCCAGGTCTGTGATGCGGTTGCAACGGCAACACACCTCCGCCTGCAGGTCCGAGAGGCGGCCCAGGAGCTCTTGTTCCTGGATGGTACACACACACATGGACCACATCCACATACATTCACATCCACAGAGGAAAACATACAAAGAGAATAATCAGTTAGTTAGCAGATGTTAGAGAGTGAAGACTACTGGCATAGTCATCAGGGAACTACTGGAAACATATATAGCTTTCAAACTAGGTCTCACTCTCTCACACACTCTCACACAAACAGAGAAAGAGAAGAAAGCAGAATGAGAAAGCAGAAGCCAGACGGAGATAGAGAAAGAAAAAAAGAAAGAGACATCGACACATTCAGCATCTCAGCATCTCTCTCTTCTTCTGTAGAAGTTCCACTCTGGCCCACATAGACTAAAATAAACCTGTTTTTCATAGGAACATTCACCATTCACTTCATCTACTTCCGCTATGAGAGCTCACCTGTGTGCGGCTGTGCTCCATGGCGCTTTCTAGCTCCAGTTTAGCGGCAGTGTTTTCCTTAAGGTGGATCTGCTTCAGGTGTTCTATGGCCGTAGCGTGGAGGTGGTTCAGCTCTGAACGCAGGGAGGCTGGTAAAGAGAGACAGAGATCCCATGTACACCTGGGGTTAAAATATGTATCTGGATGGGGAAAACGTATGTCAATGCAAGGTGTGAATGCGCACAGTAAACATTATGGTGGGAATGTGATGGGATCCGCCAGCCAGGTGGAAATGCAATCTGCACAGTGTGACAGAAACATCATCTGACCAGAGAATGAAACCTGCCTCACCCTGCCTTAAGGAGCCGCTCAAACTGAAATAGTTTACTTGGTGTACGTTTCAGTGGAGAGTTTTAGTGTCCCGTGATGGTCTAAATACTGTTTCAGAGGCTTTTCCACCCTGACAAGAGTAAAATTCTGAGTAAATGATACGTAAATCCCAAACACCAAGTCCCCCGAATTATTTTAGCACATAAGATCTTCTGGAAGGTGGCAGGACGAGTCCAGTCATTGATCTTATGGTGTTTTATATACATGGCCACCAAACGGACCATGGTGGGGATCGGGCACTGTGTAGTTCCTGGAGCAGATCAGAGAACGCTTCAATTCCTGTGCCAGCCTCGGTGGATTAGTCTTACAGCTGAGGCAATTTGCTCTTGCAGTTGGTGATGAAAGCGGCTATTTGCTCGTGCAGTGCTCTTTTTCAAGGCCTTGTTTGCACCACAACTTGATTTGCATCTTTCTTAGTGAATGAGATGAAAACTCTGAGCTCAAGCAGCTGAGGCAGTGAGTAAATTGCCCTCACGATGCAATCTTAGTGAAGCATAGTACTTTAAAATCTTTACATTTGACCATTTTCATGCCAACTATCGGCAGATTCAAAAGCCTCGAACTTGACCAGAGACACAGTAATCAGTTTAATCACATTTTATTGATATTTCCTCCTACCTAGCATTGCTTTCCCCTCATCCTCCAGTTCGAACCGCAGCGTCTGCAGCTCCTGCTCCGACTGCTGTCGCAGGATATCCAGGGTTCTCCTGTGGGCCTCCTTCAGAGCATGGACCTCCTCTCTCTGCTCCTGCTTCAGACGCTCCTCCAGGGCCTGGGAGAGAGATGAGGAGGATAAATAAGAGAGAGGAGAAGAGGGAGAGACAGGGAAGAGGAGGATAAACAGAGAGATGGGGAGAAGGAGAGAGGAAGAAGAGGAGGAGGAGACAGGGGGAAGAGGCAGATAAATAGAGAAGAAGGAGATATGAGGAAGATGAGGATAAATCGAGAGATGAGAAGAACAAAGAGAGGAATAAGAGGAGGAGGAGATAGAGGGGAGAAGAGGATAAATAGACAGACGAAAAGAAGGAGAGGGGGAAGAGAAGGATGAATAGAGAGGAGAGAAGAAGAAGGAGAGAGAGGGAAGAGGAGGATAAATAGTGAGAAGACAAAGGAGAGAGGAGGAAAAGGAGGACAAATAGAGAGAAAAAGGAGAGAGGAGGATAAATAGAGAGGAGAAGAAGGAGAGAGGAGGAAGAGGAGGAGAAATGGAGAGATGAGAAGGAGAGAAGAGGAGGAGACAGAGGGAAGAGGAGGTAAATATACAGACAGAGGGGATAGAGGAGGAGAGAGAGGAGATAGATACATGTCACACACACACACACACACACTGACTGTCCAAATCCCTTCCACAAGCCCAAACACTGTACACACAGAACCGACGCTGTATCTGTCTTCATACACCACACAACCACTGATAATGCTTCTGACCTCCAGCCGCTGATCAGTATGAAGCCCACAACCACCAACTGAAACAGAAATCAATCTGTTTTCAGGAAACCATTATGTTTTTTGTTGTTTTCTTCTGGCCGGTTGGTCAGCCATGAAATGATGAGAACAGAGACACCCAAATCTCAGGGAAAAACACTGATTTTTTGTATATTTTAGTTGTATTTATATATATATTTGTTTTTAATTTTTATTTTTATTTTTTTTTGGCATGAAAATGGTCAAATTTGAAGATACTGAATATCGGACTCTCAGCAGCTTCAAAATATTAAAAATATCAGTATCGGTACTGGCCTTCAAAAACCCACATTGGCTCAAACCTTAGAAGATATGAGAAGTTATTATTATTATTGTAATTATTATTACAAATTGTATACCTACTTGTGAAACACCCAGTACAGTATTATGGTTATTTTGTGCTATGGGGCAGTAAAAATCATACTTATTGCCCCTTTAAGTAGGGAAGTCAAAAGTTAACTCATTATTACACATCACTTAACAAGGATTTAGTTGAAATTAGAGTAGATAAACCTTCCCAATAGTCCCAGTTGATTGTTGCTACTGTTTTGCTTTAAAGGCTAAAGAAATTCTGTTAATTTGACTGTTTAATGAACATTTCACCCGCAGTTAACTGTGCAGCAGAAATAGAGGGTTCATTATTAGATGTTTTTGTCTATTTATGTTAGTGTCCAATGTGACTTTTGTAGTTTTGTAGCCTGGGTTCGCTGAGTCAATACAGACCTCACCAAATACACAATTTTCTGAACATTTTTGGAGTGACATTAAAAAGAAAAGACAAGCTGTGCCGGCACTTAGCAATACATATAATAATTCAGAAGAAATGAATTTATGTGATTATTGGTCAATATTGTGCAGCCCTAACACTGACACGCAAACCAGTACTGTAGTAGACATGAAAATGAATGCAGGTGGATTGGAGACTGACCCTGAATAGGAATAGGCCTGTATGGAAAATGTGTGTGTGTGTGTGGTACCCTGATCTGGTGTTGTCTGGCGTCCTCCATGGTGCTGAGGGCACAGCAGTGAGCCTCCTGTAACCGATGCTCTCTCCGCTGGTGTTCTCTCTGCAACTCTGAAAACACACATGCATAAAACACCGTATGATACTCGAGGATGCAGGTTTACTACACAATGCATATTGGCTATCTCTTCCACTTCCTGTCTATAGCTACATGGGCACTTTTTAGTGTTGTAATTAGGGTTGCCAGATTAAGAATTTGGTGCAGACAGCAGGATATAATGATGCACTCTCGTTAGTGTCAGCAATTTCACAAGACTTTTGGGTATTAACTGTGATTTATTGCGCTCTAATAGGCTGCGGTTAAACATGGCAGGTTCAAGTAACACCTAGGGTCTTCAGCCTCAGGTTAACAGCTTAATATGCTGAGTAAAATGAATGACTACACAAACACACAGGTCCATCTGTTGGGCTATTAGTTTCACCAGTGGTGCTACTTTGAATGGACATATAGTGACTACAACAGGTGGAGTGATCAAAGTGCACTTGAAAAATTAAAGCACAAATAACGGCTAAATATATGACAACTAGGCTAGAAAAAGATAGTTTCAGCTCACGTGAACAAAACATTTAACATTGAACAAACTAATATTCAGTCGTACTTAACTACTAGCCAGTGCTAACGGTGTAATGATGGCTACTTTGCAAATCACATATGTTAACAAGACAGTGATGGTTAGCTGACCAGATGCTACAGTTAGCTAGCTAACAAGCTACATTATCTAAACACAAAATCAATCAGATGAATCAGTGAAGAAATGATCAGTTTCCAGTCAAAAACAGCACAGGAATTAACCATGTCTACTGGATTCTGTTGAGACGGTCCAGTCGAGGTTAGAAAAGCTGTTCTTGGCCATTGTTGCCTAAGAGCCAAGGACCTCCAATATGGCCTCCAGAAGGGGTGTTATGTCACCTGAAAGGCCTCTATACCCCTTTCGGACAACCCTTTGACCTGCCTGTTTCCCAAATCACTAGTCTAATGGGATAGGGGCATAAAGTCATGGCAGTTTACCTTTCAGCTGTTGACTCAGCAGCTCCCTCTCCTGGTTGAACTGAGACTGCAGCTGGTGGAGAGCTGACTGGGACTGAGACAACTGCAGCTCCAATGACTGTTTCAGTAGAGAGATCTGGACAGAGGCGGGGAGAGACAGACAAATACAAAGAGAAGGGGGTGATTATTCTCCTACGTTCATAACAAACATGAAAACAAAAATGTCATGTAATCTGAATACAAAGTCAGTGGGAGGAGGTGACTGGAGCGAGATGGATGCAAAGCGAGGAGGCATCTGCTCCAGTTGAAAGTTTTTAACTCAGGCGAGAAATTGGCCTGATGCAGTAAGTCGGGAATGCCAATCCGCTTCAAGCAGGAAGTAAATCTCATCTCAAGATGGACCATAAACTCACTGTTTGCGATGTGTGAGTGGCAGAAGGCCATCCAGATGGTTGGAGTTTGGGGTAAGTTTTGTCCAGATTGTTTAGCTACTTACTCATGCCAGTAAAATGAGGTGAAATGTCGAAACCCCGACAGCAGCTGCTCGAGTGATCTAGGGTACTAGATAGAGAAGGAGAGAATGTTGTGTATTGGAAGGAAAGAAAGTGCATCAGCAAAATTTTTTTTGAGGACTTCATTACCCAGAAATCCTGAGACGGTCACGTCAGTAAACTAAGCGTCTTCTTAACGGCTGGTGGAGGTGGTGAGGAGATTTAGGAGACACTTTTGGATTTGGGATTTGTCACTTCCTGTGCACTCAGAAGATTTCCTGCCAGTGACTATACCGACGCCAGAATAAAAGGTAATAATAATAATAAAAATAAGAAGAATTTGGGCAAATAGGGTGAATTTATGGCATCTTGTTGAGTGGGGATTGGATTCTCTTCTCTGTTGCAGCCCCACTTCATGATTCAGGCTGATAAGACAAGTTTATTTTTACATAAAAATCTTGCAGTAGTGCACCTTTAAGTATGTTATTTACACAGTGGGGAATGCTGAAATGGACACAAAGCAGGGTAGACCCTGGAGGGAAGGCTCTGGCGGGATTTATTCCCAGGCCAAGAGTGGGTCCAGAGGTGGAAATCTTAACGACGACACTAGAGATTTGTTTCTAAAACAAGCTAGGACGTTGAGGAGTTTTTTTTTTTTGGGGGAATTTTAAGTGGCAAAACTGCACAGAAAAAAGCTAAAACAACATATTAACCAGGAAAAAGAAGGGAAATAAGTAAATAAACAATAAATAATGCTTTTGTACCTTATGAAGTCCTACACTTACTGTACCACAGCCCTGTAATAAATATATATTCAGAGTACCTTCATATTGTATTATTATTTGAAGGGGTATTGAATTATTAGGGGCCTTGGCGGCTGTAAATGGCAGAATGCTTTGAGATAGACGGCTCCGCTCCTCCACACACCACTCTTCTTCACGCTCCGGCAGGATTTAGAGCTGTGGGAGTCTTACATGACCTAAGGTAATATGGATTTAAAAAGAGAGGGATAGGAAGCGGTGCTGGGATGAGATGGGGGGCAGTGGGTATTTTACATTAGATACAGTAACATGGATTTAGAAATGACGACCTACATTCTCCCTCCTTGTATCCACTTTTTCGAGAGTTGAAGCTGTGTATTATTTATTAATATATTATTTCTGGTCTCTGGTCTATGCATTTTCTACATGCGGACAATGTCAGCTGTCAGTTGCAGTAAAGGCATAAACGGAGGTAGTAGAGATGTCTGGAACAATCTGTACTCTGATCCTTCTCCTGTATGCACACCCACCCACACACACACAAAGAGCTAATAGTAGCCTGGGGGGTAGTTATGTACCTGCTCGTGGAAACATCTTAATGAGAAAGAAGTCATTAAAGACAGCACAGGCACACTGCCAACACGCAACACGCAACACGCATGTCTACGTACATTCAAACATCCAAACAAACACACTACATACTGTGTTTCATGGCTCTCCAATGCCTCAATGTTGCAGCTGAGGCTGATGAAAACACAGTAGCTTCTGGGAACACCACTGGTGACAGGTAATTCTCCAGTGATCTGCTCTGTACTGGCCTAGTTCTAGCTTTGCTGAAGCAGAAACAACTAGGGGAGGCATCACTGTGGAGTAAGAGACTCCCAACAGTCCCGTGGTGCAGTAAAAGACTCCTGACAACTCTATAGTGCAGAAAGAGACACCCAGCAGTCCCACGGTGCAGGAAGAGACACCCAGCAGCCCTACGTTGCAGGAAGAGACACCCAACAAGTCCCACGGTGCAGGGAGAGACACCCAGCAGCCCCTGGAGGTGGATCCGAAACCCCCATCAGGGTACCATTTAGTTATCTCTCGCAATTTACCTCTAGCAAGGCCAGGCATCCTGAAACACGCATGCATTCACACCCACCCACCCAAGGAACCCAAATGTATTGGGACAGTTTATTATTTACAGTCTAGGGTTAGACTGATACAGTATATGGGGTCCATATTGGCCTTTTGTTAAAAATCAGATATCGGCCAATCAGTGTCGTCCACCTCCAACGATGATGATCAAGGTTCCGTCATCATTTTCTTTGCCCATTTTCTTTATTCATTTAATTCGCTCAAATTCATGTTTTTGTAAATGAATTCCTCATTTAACATAATATACCCCTGCCTTAAGGAGCTGCCAATCCATCCGAAAACTATTTCATTAGTCTGACAAAAAGTCGGTAAATAAAACCGGCAACTTGGTAAAATCAGGGCGTACCTCCGCGAGGCGGTATGCCTGAGCACGGAGTGTCAGTAGACAAGTGTCTGAGTTGTCAAACCAGCCTCGACTCTTCATTCTCCCGCTGAAGCGCTTCATCATCGAAGCTAGTGATTCTCCCATTCAGCCTGATAGGAAAACGCTGTCGTAATTGTAATTATGGGGAGAACAATGCAGTCTATCTGCTGAGGACCACAAGGGGACCTGAAAGAATATTCATTTGCAATGCAAGAGAGATCACATTGCATTAGCCGCAGACACACACACACACACACACACACATCTGTTTCTGCAGTATGTGTGTGCTTATGTGTTTGTATGTGTGCATGTGTGTTGGGGAGGGTCACATGGCTGAGAAATATGGCTTTGGGAGAAATTAATTAAAAAACAGAAGCTGAGAAAATAGTCCCCCCCTCCTCCTGTTCCCGTTCTCCAACCCTGTCGGCAGTAAAAACAACAGAGAAAATTAGACAAAAATAGCATTGACGCAGGAAGAAGAAGAAGATAAACCCTTTGGTCTTTTCAAGCTGATTTAATGTTGTTGTTGGGAATGAAGGGAATTGTAAAGCAGGTGAAGCGGTTGTTCGCGGCGTCACTGTTAATCGCATCCGCAGAGGCTGGGAGAGGGAAAGAGGCCAGAGAGGGTGTGCGGTTGGGGAAGATGGAGTTGTGCCTCTCCGTGGGCACACACTATCTCCGGACTGTCATCAACACTGAGCAGACCTGTCAATCAAATCTACCGCGGCGGTTTCCAAAGTGGGACTCAGGGGCTTCCAGGGGGTCCCTCTCAAAACTAGATGATTGACCACAGGGCCTATGAAAATACGATTAAACCGGCCTTTTGTTAAAAATCGTCAAAATCACCCACCTCTGATATGATGGATGTGATGCAGTTTGATTGATTACATATTTATTGTTTAATTGATAAATCTACACTGGTTGGTTCATTCTTATTATTATTACCATCCTGGGTTTCAATGGAGAATTTTAGTGTCCCATGGTCTAAATGCTGTTTCAGAGGTTTTTCCACCCTGACAAGAACAAAATCCAGGTGGAAACACCGCAAAAATCTTTGGCATGAAAATTTCAATTCAAAAATATCAGTATCGGCCTTTGGCCATCATCGGTCAAACCCGTAAGCGTGTGCGCTACCTGTTCCAGCAGGTCTTCCACTTTCCTCTGCCAGCCCTCTCTGGCAGCCATCATCTCCAGTTCTTTCTGCTGGGAGAGCTGAGTCAGCGTTGCCTGTTTGTGCCCTTCGTACTCCTCGTTCAACTCCTCCTTCAGCAGACGCACTTCTTCCCTGGAGAGAGGAAGAGACAGAGACAGAGAGGTTACAGGTCTTTTGCTAAAATAACAAGAGGACAGAGGTAAATATCTGTAAGTTGTAATAGACTATTTTGAAAAACTTTCGGGGGTTTTTTTTAGGACATTTTTGGGAAATTGATGTCATTCAATTTGTGATTAAAAAATATGCACAGGTGGTGATTTCACTGATTGGTTCCTCCTCTCTTCTTGAAGGTGTGCTAATCAGTGAAGTCGCCTGCTGTGGTCTTTGGCTGGAATGAAAACCTGCGTACTCTCGGCCCTCCATGGCACATGGTTGAATAGCCCTGATACAGTCATGCTTGAAAGTTTGTGAACCCTACAGGGGGACATTATTCATATATTATAGAGGAATAACCTGAAAAAAATCCTTATTTAAACCTCAAATCTTAATAAAGATATCCCAAATAACAAACATGCACAAATAAATATGATCTACTTGAATTGTTTCTTTAACAAAAACTTCAAACTTCTGGCATCTTCCTGGAGGGATTTTCTCCCACTCCTTCTTACAGAACTCGACCAACTCAGTGAGGTTTGAGGTCTCACATGAACAGACGCTTCAGGTTCCTTGTGCAGCATCTCAGTTGGATTTAGGTCAGGACTTTGACTTGGCCAATCCAAAACGCGAAACCTCTTCATGCTGAGCCATTCTTTGGTGGATTTGCTTGGATACTTAGGATCATCGTCTTGTTGAACAGACACTTTCAGTCCAGCTCCGAAATAAACCTCTGTCATCCCTGAAAGGTTTTGTTTTATGGTCTTTGTGTGTGATAGATTCTGATTCATTTTGTTCTGTTAAAGAATACCTGGTTTTACCTTCTGAACTTGCTTCTAGTTGTGTTCACATTCACTCTTATTAATACCCGTGAGCACTTTGGCACCACAAGTACATAATACATAATAAAGCCACTCTGATTCTGAAAGAGAGGAGGGCGAGAGAGACAGACAGATGGTAGAGAGAGAGGGAAGAAGGAGGAAACACACACAGAGAGAAAGAGCAGAGGGACAGAAAGAAAGGAAGAGAGAACTTTTGTTTTTACCGCAGTGCATCTGTCCATTTTTGGTCCAAGTCCTCAGCCATCTTGTCCATCTTCTGTTTCTCCTCTGTTCTGATGGACATCACCCTGGCCTCATGCTGCTGTTTCTGGGTCTCTATCTCCTCCTACACACACACACACACACACACACACACACCTTTTAAAGCCAGCCTCACCAACGACGGCTGAACCTCTTCACCACCTCCGCCCCCACCAGACACTAAGAAGACATACAAGATTCCTGAGTATTGAAGTCCTCAAAGTTACCTTTCTTTTGGCAGGTCCACAGTGCTTGATTAAGTAATTGAATTTAGGCATTCATGATTGTTGATTTCAGGACGTCAATAAAGGTTCTGAAACTTACAAATGTTTTTGGTACCGTTCTAGACAACAAACCTAACATACACTGTATTGCCAAAAGTATTGGGACGTCTGCCTTTACACGCACATGAACTTTAATGACATCCCATTCTTAATCCGTAGGGTTTAATATGGAGTTGGCCCACCCGAGAGCCTCAACTCTTCTGGGAAGGCTTTCCACAAGGTTTAGGAGTGTGTTTATGGGAATTTTTGACCATTCTTCCAGAAACGCATTGCTGAGGTCAGGCACTGACGTTGGACGAGAAGGCCTGGCTCTCAGTCTCCGTTCTAATTCCTCCCAAAGGTGTTCTATCGGGTTGAGGTCAGGACTCTGTGCAGGCCAGTCAAGTTCCTCCACACCAAACTCGCTCATCCATGTCTTTATGGACCTTGCTTTGTGCACTGGTGCGCAGTCATGTTGGAACAGGAAGGGGCCATCCCCAAACTGTTCCTACAAAGTTGGGAGCATGAAATTGTCCAAAATGTCTTGGTATGCTGAAGCATTAAGAGTTCCTTTCACTGGAACTAAGAGGCCAAGCCCAACCCCTGAAAAACAACCCCACACCATAATCCA